>NDXB01015932.1:166695-177999 GCA_002631895.1 Agapornis roseicollis
AGTGTGCTGAGTTATGGCAAAGTGTACACAGGTTTATAAAAGAGTTGCTAAGTACTTGAGCACCATAAAGTACATGTCAAGTAATGACAAAAAACATCAGAACAGGTGCAGAATTAAAACTATATATTAAAGAACAAAAAAATGCAACAAGTTAAATTTTAACCATATCAACAAGTGTCATAGAAGTAACTCCTCAAGTGATGAGAAAAAAGAATGTTTTTGGCCACTCAGCCACAATAACAGCAAGGGAAATTAAATATTATAGAAAGTTATAGGGATTCAAGAAGAAGAAACATTACCTTTTGAAATTTCAGATAGACACATTTCAGGCAGGTAGTATTGGTCAGAAATACTGTAAATAACCAATACAAATAACAAGCAGAGAACCCCAGAAAAGAAATTATGTTGGATTTTATCCAGAAGCGTGCACCAGACCCAATTCCTCGTAGGAATACAAACAAGGGCTTTTGTAATCACAACCAAAATATGCTCGGATGCACTTTTCTAAAAAAGAAGAAACGTAAATAAACCAAGAGAAAAATGAAAATAAAAATGTTCATTTTTATTTGTTTGTTTATTTTTAAGGATAACTATAATAATGCTCTAAAAGCAAAAGTCAGCACGATCACAGTAAAGGAGGCTGCAAGAGATTTTATTTATTTTTTCTTTTCAGAAGAGTGATTTATGATAAATGAGAAAAACCAAAAGGATAAACTTTGGAAACCAAACCACATAACAGCAGACCAAAAGAGATTTCAAAGAGTAATACACACTGCAGTTCCTTCCCACATACAATTTTCCTCTTATCAATGCTAGAGAATTTTAAGACTTAGTATCACTGAGGCTGAATTCTTGGTTGGTGACCCTTTTTGTAGGATGTTCAAACTTCTTGTCTCTTTCAAGGTTCTGTGCAACCTGTCTATAAAGCTCCACTTATTTTCTTCTTGCTTTTAAGATCTAAACCTCTTGTCTTCTGAAGTGAAAAGCAAGGCAGCTTCCCCTCTGATCATTCTTTTAAAGCTTTTCTTATCCTACTCAGCCTTTGATTACTGACCTCTCTGTGATTTCCACACATGAACCAACTTAGTACTCTCATTTAGGGGGCCGTATCCTGTCAAATCTCATACCTCTCCATGTCAATAATGCAACACTCCATACAGCATTGAAGATTTGGTCATTAGACAGCCTTTGTATTTTATCTCTGTGAAACTAAGTTGCAAAAATCCTTGGTTGTGTGTTCCAAACCCTTTTTCCTTTATCATCATCATAAATTACATGAAAGACAATTTCATAGAAGAATTAGTAAAAACAGTTCAGATAAAATGGAAAATTACCTTAATCTTAATCTAAAATTCAACCCAAATCTTATACAGAAGTGAAAGTCTAATACTGCGGCTTGCAAAGGCATGGATCAGTCAGAGCCTGTGTAAACGAACAGAGAGGGCCAGGAAAGTCTGACCATGAAGGCTGATACCTAGGCCATAGCTAGTTCTGCTAAAAAACCGCAGAAGCTACAGTTTATTTGCCCTTTTTCCTGCAGGCTGGCAGGTACCAATCTTTATATTCGACACCACCCCACTGCCCACAGAAATTGCAAATATCAAAGACCTTTAAATACTTGCTTTCAGTTCTGTTAGCTGACATGAAGTCTTGTACAATCTAATGCAGCAAATTAATTCTCCTTCCTTTCATTATTTTCCCTCTATTTTAAAACACTGCCACAACTACAGATTTCACATAAAATACAATGGAGAGGTATCAAAAGTTCATCAGTAAATTTTCCTATTAAATGTCCTATTAAATTCTACAGAAAAGTTAGAATGTTATATACCCAGTGCAGTAAAAAATTAAAGCAATAAGTTCCAGGAACTAAATCCTTGAATGTATGTGCTTTATCTATCAGTAAAGATTAGCAATTTATATAGCAAATTTACCCTCCTTTTTTCATCTTACATTCTGTGTATCTATTTGTAATCTTACATTTACTGTTTATTTGGATTTATTAACTGCAAAGTCAATCACTAATTTGTGCTCTGTACATTTATAGTTCTGGAGATTTTTTTATCTAGAATTTGAGAAATGTTATGTAATTTTAAGTAGGATGCAGAAAACATAACTGCCTTTTTGTTTCATAGTCATACTAGTCAATTCTGCAAATTGCTTTTCTCTACTCTAGCCTTTTAGCAGATGTGAATGTTTTTATCCAAAAAGTCAAAAAGAAGTATCAATTACTCCAGCAATCTGTACACATAGTGTTTGCTCTATTTTCAGATTTCATACGCAAATCGATCTTGCAAGAAGTTGCAGTGAGTTGCAGAGCTTATTCTATCACTCTCCAGGCCAACATTTGCAAAGGTTCTAAAACTGACATGTTTAAAGTGTCAGGCTCTTTTTCAAAATTTAAAAGGAACTGAATGAATTTGTTCCTTGTTTGCTGTAGTTTCAGAACTCGCAAACACCTTAAAATGTTATCCTGAAATCTTTCTGGTGATGGACAAGATTTGTTCATTTCAAGATGAGAGAACAACTGTTGCTTTCTACCAATTATCTACCAATAGTCAGAACTCAATACTGAGAATGAAAAAGCACCCTTATTTTCTAAGCCAAGCAATGCTTATCTAACCCTTAAATTTTACTGAACTCCTCCACACAGGTTTATGACATGTGCAAATGCTAACTCATTTTTCTTGTTTGCTTGAAATAACAGTACAGGAAAACTCTGTTAAACAACCAAACCAACCAAAAAAAGAAAAAAATAAACGAAACACAACCAAACAAAGCAAAAAATAAAAAAACCCAACAAATCCCACAATCTGAAAAATACAGTATTTTGACCAAACAGTTTACACTTGAATACCAAATAGTTTGTGTATGGAAAATTACGGAACAGTTGGGAAGCAAGGAAAACTTCTGAACAACATGGCACAACGTGGCCTCAGCACAACACCAGTCCCATGACTGCAGAGCTTCTGAATGCATTTTGATCTTATTATTTCATGGGTTCAAATGGAATGTATGTAGTGCATAGAGCTTCCCTTTTACTATCTTGAATTTTAACTAAGTAACAAATCAACCAAGACCATCCTTAGCTACCAAAACTTCAGTAAATGCTGAAGATACCATAGAAAAACTCCACAGCATTAATTACCCATTATTTACCGATGCAGATGAAGATGCCACTAATGGAAGCACATTTTATCCCACAGTATGACTTTAATAAATTGAAAGTAACTTATTTTCCATAGAGTTTGTAGCATGTGAGATCACAACACCAGCTGCTTTTGTCTCAGTGACAGATCATGTACATTATGTAGATTCATCAAATATTTTAAAACCTTAATTTGTCTGTCGCAGGAATACCTTACACAGAAGTAAAGTATCTTGGCCAGAATAAAGAAATACTTAATTTTTAAACATGTCTAAATAAAAACCTGAAATATAAACCTTTTTCAAAGTGTTCTTTAAAATACTTTGTATAATTCAACAGGATATTGCATCCTGAAAAATCTAAGGTATGATCAATAGACAAATAGTCACATATTTAGATCAAAGGAGTATTTGCTGATAATTTATGTAGAGAAAACTGTCATGTATTACCTTCCTTTATGCTTGTATCTGTAAAAGTACCTGTAAGTATGCTAAATTACCTCTAAACATTTAAGTAATCTAGTCATAATTAATATAAAAAATACTAGACCTATCACCAGGATCTTAGATGAACTAGAAAAGCAGATTATTTTGTCGAGAAAGTGGTGATCAACAACTTGAGCAATCTAAAAGTGGGGCACCTCACCCAACTTAGTCATCTAGGCCTATTTGCAGTCCATAAGGAGAGTTGGGCATCCTCATAGAGTAAATCATACCAGTCTAAGTAACTTACTAGGACATGTGGAGGTGGCCTGCCAGAAGTTAAAGAATTAAGTAAATCCAGACTCATGAGCTCCATCCAAGGGCAATCCTACAAAGCCCGAACACTAGTCTGGAACTAGAATTTGGGTCAAAAACATATGGCAGATAAACAATTGTCAATTCAAAGTGACAAATGCACTTCTCCTTTCTACACCAATTCTAGCATAAAATGGCAAACACTTGTGCTTCTACCTGACCTTTCATAAGAACCCTCCATACAAAAACACCTATCTCAAAAACTGGATAAAAATAATATTCTGAAAACATTGAACTATAATTGGTACATTTAATGGATACACTTATCCATTAAAAGCCAAATTTTGAGCTCTTTTTCTGCCCTGGTTTATACTACAGTCCATTATGTATGCCTCATTCATTTTGCTGGATCTATTTCTGCAATAAATTTCAGTAGGTCTGTTTACAGGTGACGAATCTGAACTCTCTTTCACAAAAGGTGAGCAATTAGTTATAAACCAGGGGCATTTCACAGGTGAATAAATATTCAATGTATTGAAAATGTTTACAATACAAAAGCAGTCCATTCTAAGTATTTTCACTGTTGTTTCATGAAGGTGTGAAACCCCTTAGTTTATCTATACTAATCATATTCTAAAAATAATATAATTCTTAAAAATATAGATTTATTTGGGGCATTGGTAGTATCTAATATCAGAATAAGCTGGGGCTTCTTTATATCAAACCAGTAAAGAGATCATAATAGAAAGATTAAATAATTTCCTTTGGTTTACTATTTTCTTTTACTTTGTGCTCAGATTTGTTTCAACTTGCTGAGAAACTGTTAATCAAGTATTGAAGAATACAGGACAGGCTGGTTTGTAGGAACATCTGCATCACCAGTTTATGATGTAAGTCACCCTGTGTTCCAGTATATATGTGAGATGACATTTTTTTGCAGTTACAAAACAGAGCAAACAAGCTACTTCTTTTCTCATCTACTGAAAAAACTTCATATTGGTATATTTAAATATATATCTTGGATCACTGCATGCTAGAGAATTATTAAAAATAGCTTATATATATTAAGCTGTGTATTAAAAATATGTTTTCCCCCTCATAACAGCTAATCAATGGAATAAAGCACTGTTTGTTTGTGGTTAGCAGTCTTCTGTAAATAAAGGCCAAGAGCAATTAAATCTTGCTTGTGATCAGCAACTGAGCACAGAGAGGGCACTATATCCTTGCTTTACCTGCTATACCAGCTAAGCCCTTGAGTGCACCTACACTCATGTTTTATTTGGATAAGGAATGTATTTTTGAACAACACTTACTGTCCCCACTTTCCCATGGTACAGCAGCCTTGCTGTGCAAAATCCCAGTGCCTTTCAGACTATATGTGCACCATCCCTGGAGACATTCAAAGCCAGGCCAGATGTGGTTCTGGGCAACCTGACCTAGTTGAAGGTGCCCCTCCTCACTGTGCAGGGTTGAACTAAGTGACCTTTGAAGGTCCCTTCCAACCCAAACTATTCTATGAAACCATAGTATGAATGACAGGTATACAGCTATGGCTCTCCAGCTCAAAGTATCAAACTAATCTGAAGTAAAATTTCTTGAAACAAGTACAGTGAGGACCTTGGATTCTCATCATCCACTGCCTTCCTCTGCAGAGGTGCACTGTTTGATAACATAGACATGGTCTCAGGGCACCTGGGCTGACTGGGGAGAAAGGTACCTCACAAAAGTACCTCTTTCTCCACCCAACTGGTGTCCCCTGTCACATAACAGAATAGTTATAAAATTTATTATGAACCACTGCTCGCCAAAATTGGAAATATTTTTAACCAAAATAACATGCCTGCTACTGATCTGCGTAATGAAATTTCACCTTCAAAGTTGTCAATCAGGGTAGTTCACAGACAGCACTAGAGTTGTTGGAGAATGGTCAACAGGTCTGAAGGATGAGTAACCTTCTACAAGATCAGAAAGAGGAGATTAGCTTGTCTGACCACATCTGAGGACATTGAAACCTGTGCAGCTAATGGTCCTTTTTGAAGACTTAGACTATTTTTCAGTGTACTACTTGTACTCTAATGAAGCATCTAGTCAGGTAGCATGTATGCAAGCCAAATATACATATGTATAAAATGTTTAAGATTGAATAATGGTATAAATAATGTCCATACAAAATTAAAAAAGTTCTTCCAGTCCTCTCACAGGCATAATTACAAGAACTTTTCATAGAACGAAAAGCAACAAATATTTTTTTCTACCTGAAAAAGGATACCTGACACTCACAGAAAGGGTCTGTTTGTGGTAGACTAGGAAAGCAAACTGATAAAACAATGTGTCCTGCACTCAGCAGCAGCAGACATTTTTCTCCTTCTTAGTAGCTGATGCAGTGCTGTATTTTTGACTTTCAGCCTGGGAACAGCACTGATAACACCGATGTTTTTAGTTGCTGCTCAGTAATGTTTAATCTCACCAAGGACTTTCTGAGTCTCATGCTCTGCCAGGGAGGAGGGGAAGCCAGGAGGAGACAGTCAGGACACCTGACCCAAACTGACCAAAGAGGTGTTCCATACCACAGCACATCGTGCCCACTATATAAACTGGGGGCAGTAACCCGGAAGGGCTAGATCACTGATTGGGTAGGGCTGAGTATCGGTCAGTGGGTGGTGACCGGTTGTATTCTCTTCCCTTGTTATTTCCCTTATCATCATTATTATTGGTGGTAGCCGCAGTGGTTTGTGTTATACCTTAGTTACGGGACTGTTCTTATCTCAACCCATGGGAGTTACATTTTTCTGATTCTCCTCCCCATCCCTCCAGGAGCAGGGGAGGAAGCGGCAGGGTGGGGGGGGAGTGAACTAACGGCTGTGTGGTTGGGCTTAAGCCATGACACAATGGCACTATTAACTTTCCCACTCTAATAGCATGTGTCCAAAGTGGTTGGGCCTGTACTGGAAATGACAGAGTAACATACTATTGTCTCCCAGGAGCAAGGACTGTGTACAGATGGTGTTCTTACATGTGTGACATCTAAGTTACATTATAAGTAATATTGGTTACAAGTTTTCTGAAGCTATGACTGAGAAGGTTTAGTTCCAGAGTTCACAAAAAGCAAGAATTCATTCATTAGGGTATGCCATTCTTGCAGAAGTTCTAAGTTAGAATAAGAATTTTTGGATTCATAAATTGCAAGCAAACACATCCAAACATGTGCACATGCATATGTCTATTAAAAGTATTCCAACTTGGCAGCAAGTGTATCAAATCTGAAATGGCAAGATACTCTAGTTAAATGACTGTGCAGTGGAATACAGCTCATAACTCTGTAAACCAGTATAAATCTAAAATTGATACATTTCCTGACAGAATACAAGACTCAAATTCCTATTTCTGAATAAAACTGTAGAGAAACAAAGACCTCCATGGAGTATATCAGCAATTTCTTCTTCAAATTGGAATAAGAATATTTTTAAGTGGGATGTTTTGTAGGTGAATCTAAGCTTTGACAACAGGGTTGAGAAATGGCATTTCACTGGATATATTATAAAGATATCTAGAAATGCTAACAATTGGTGAAACAACAAAGTAGATGACAGCAAGTGAAATGAAGAGATCAAATTAGTGAATGGGGAGCAAATGTTAGGTCCCCTGATTTGACAGCTCTCAGACATACTGAGTAATATCTATGCACTTTAGCAGTTACTAGAATGAAATATTATTAAACTTCAAACTTCTGAATTTCTGTAGTTTCTAGAATACAAGCCAGAAGTGGGTCTCTGTAAGACAACTGAGTGTGAATATTTTGATCAAATATACCTTAAGGTATGGTATGGTATGGTACCACTTACCAGTCTATTAGTCACTGGCAGCAGAAAGACAGCAGGGTTCATGCCTGCCAGTTCTCTATGAAAGAACATGATCTAAACATTCTGACCTGATGCATAGCACAAGAAAGTCTATATTTCAGTCTTGCTGAATCGTTTGGGAGAACATCACTAAGTATTTTCAGACATCAACTTTTTCTTTGGAATTGACTACCCATTTTTTTTTTTAAATTGGGAATCAGACAAAATCTGCAAAAATTGTGAATTTATGACCTATGGTATACCATAACACAGGGATTAAAATTCATTTAGCTTATTGGAAGATTTTTTAGTGCCACCTGGGACATGATCTATTGTCCTAAAACCAAAAGTGAATGTTCTCTGGCTCCATATATTATTTAATGACACATGATGCAGTTTGATTTAATGCTACATTAGAGTCAGTATGGGACTAGTGCAGTGCAGCTACCTGTAACACACAATTTTCATAGTTCTGAGGTAATGTCCAGAGCAGAGTAAGAAACAGCTCAGACAATGAAAAGTTCTACTGTCTTTTGTGTCCAGTTGATAGTAGCAAAGATTCATCAGCTTCGCTCCTGTTTATCATGCTGTAGACTACTGTGATTTTTACATAGAATTACTGTACTTACATAAAACAGCAATAGGCATTTTATAAATACTAAAAATAAGTCAAAAATCATTCTGCAATGTATCTATAAGATACTTCAAATGGGAATCAATAAAATGGCAAAGAACAGCAAAAGAAGGGAAAAAATAAGAATTGACCTTTTTACCTCTTATGACTAAACATATTGATCACAACAGACAAATTGCACAAAAACGCAATGTGTGCTTGCAAACATTTCCTCCTGAGCCTTAGTACCTTTTGGGAGTTGTGGCACAACTCACCATGTGTCTCCACTGCACCTATGCTGATTTTTTTTTAACTTTTTTAGGCCTCATCAAGAGTAGAAGACTACGTAGGAGTGATTTTATACTAATAGAACCATTATCAAGCTAAATAGCAATGCACTGTACCTCTGCAATATTCGCTTTCTGCTAGTGAACTTCTCAATTTGTTCTGTACATTTTCCAAAATATGGCTACATATACATATCAGTAAATCTACTTCTTTCTATTAATATTTTTAGGTGAATTGTATTTTCAGATAGGTTAGAGAAAAAACCAAACAAATAATGTATCTGTAAAGCTCTTAGGTATGCATGATGTCTATTTTGCAGTACCGTGATTTTTTCAGTGAAACAAATAGTTCAGTTTGATGGAGAAAATGGAAATTAGACTAATTTACACAGGTCTCTATATGCTTTTGGAAACTTCCATCTTTATTTTACAGTCATTCACTGTAGCCAGTTAAAAAGCTGATTAAGTTTGCAGAGTAGTTAAAATGCTAATCATAAAAAACTAAGGGAAACTACTCTCATAGGGGTGTGCATGAAGGATCTTAAAAGGTTTTTGTTAGGGTTTTATTAAAAAGCCATATTTTGCTTTCCAAAGACTATAAATACTATGATAAATACATGCCCTGAAGGCATGCTATGGGAAAATCCAGAACAAATCTCAATTAAACTATATTTCCTTAAATCAGATTAGAATATGAGGCTACAGTTTTACACATTAAAATATGAGAGTATAAGCAACTTTACTTCATGTTATATTTTGCTCTGCTTATGTAAGAAACCAAATATCTACAAGCGTATGCACAAATATATACGTAAAGAGGACTTCTTCAGCACTTTTTGTTAGAATGAAATAAAATATTAACATTCTGTGAGGTTAATGAAAACAAGGCTGAGTACATTTCAATTAATTCCTACCCTTCTTTCTCAGCTCTTCATCACTAATGCTGCTTTCTATAACTGTGTTTTGGTCTTCTGAAAGAGTGGTAGTGCAGCCGGCCAGCCCCACAATTCAATGTCATTTTATAAAGCATAATCTGGGATATCTGTGTTTCACTTTCAAATCTTTGTGTTCATACTTTTGTACATTTTTTAAGAAACACAAGGTCTAGAAACCTACTCTAACATGGTACTGAATCAGTAACTCAAAAATCAAGAGCTGGAGTTAACAACACAACACTAAGAATAAATCTGGTCAGTCCACAACATGAGGGTATGGAAAAATTCTCCAGGATCTAAATTTTAAGTAGAGAAAGAGGCATACCATCTCTGTCATCTCTCAGAACCATGGTTGCAACCCCTTCCTCTTGAATAAATTAAAAGCATGATTTTTGTCTTTATGATTATCTTCAGGACACAGGGCTGAGCGGAAAGCTTCTCATCTCCTCACTTCTCATTCCCACAAAGAGATTCCAGTGCTAAAAAAAGGCTGCTGTAGATCTCTGAAACATTCATGTCTCTCTAAAGATACTTTTACTGAATACAGAAAACCTGCACCTTGACTGATCATGTAAAATGAGACTTCTTGTAACCTCTAGAAACAGTTCAATCCTTGTAGTGTTCCATTCTTTTCCATTTTGTTGTAGCAAAGACAAATGAGTTTTCTCTTAAAATACCTGTCCCCTTCCTGACTAAAAATATTTGTAGGCAGTCATTGAATTATTGCTTAATGTTTACTGAGTTAATGGTCCAATCTGATATTTTGTTTTTAATTCCAGAAAGGTTGAAACAAAAAAATCTCTAATATTTTTCAATGATCTATTCTAATCTTGATTATTTGAGCAACATACACTCATACTCAGAAACACATAGAGCCAGTTATAAATCAATATGGGCAAAACGATTACTTTTTCAAAGTTTAGGTGAATCACTGTTCTCTGTAAACTGGAAAAAATCAGAAAGCAAATGATTAAGCAAACTCAAAAAAAACCATATTTTTTACGTATTTTCAAATCACAAATTCTTCTAGGCAAAAGAAGCAACAGCTACCACAAATAAACAATATTTTTAAACAGTTTTTTAAAAAGCAGTTTTCTTTACATGAACTGTTTAAGCCATTACAACACTAAACTATAATAATCAGTAAGGTACAAGAACAGAAGGGATAGGAAGGCTTATGTCCTTTCATAATTCTTAATTTTGAAGGAGAGGAAATCCCTTTCTGGACTTTCAGTGCTAAAAAGACTCTTGATTTTCACATGGAAAGGAAAATAGAGAAGCATTTTTTTGCATTTTCTAGTATGTTCATAGGAAAAAATAAGTGCTTGAGAGTGCATCCTGATTGTCAATAGTAAAGCTTAAAGCTATGAATAGATAACTCAAAACAGAGAGCAGGGCTATTGGGTTTGTTGTTGTTGGGAATTACAAATATTGTATGAGAAAAAGATTCGAGTATCTTCTAGCTAAGAAAAACAGGAATGCCTAATAAAATATATCTCAAGCCTGAGAAAACTTTCCCTTTTAATATCTCTGGAGAGGGAGGTTTTCAGATTATGGCTGTATCTCAAGCTGTTGGATTTCTTTCAGTGTATCACTGGCAGTGTATCACAATTAAATATAACAGCTCCTACATCCTTATATAGAGGGGTTCGTTGTTTGGTTTGTTTTTGCTGGTTTTGTTGGGTTGTTTTTTTTTTTTTTTTTTTTTCCCTTTTTTTTTTAAACAGTATTTGCCTCGGGGGAAA
>NDXB01015932.1:179299-191480 GCA_002631895.1 Agapornis roseicollis
TTTTTTTTTTTTTTTTTTTGAGTATGTTGTAAAAGGCAGAAGACAGCACATCATTGCTGAAATGAGAGAGTGCATGCATGGCTTTCATACTTCTGTATGAGACATAACTGTGCATTGCAAGGCCCAGTCTTTGAACGGCACAGTACGCATCCAATAAATCTGATGGTTCAGGAAGTGCAGAACTAATGATGCGTGCACTTGGAGACCACACAGTACGTCTGACAAACCCAGAAGTGGGGTGCTGGTGTGAAACTTTTGTTTGCTGAGATCTTGGAAAGGCACACCCATAACAAAGGCTGCATGTCATCAGCTAGCCAGAAATCTTGGAGCAATAAGTGAATACAACACTCATGTGCCACATGGAAGATATTATTTAGTGTAAGAAAACACTGTTGGGAAAATCAAGGAACATCAACAACTTATGTGTGTAGTGTAGAAAGTTGGGTATTGCTGTTGCCTCTAGTCACAGAAATGATCTCTGCCAGCAATGCTGGGGGTACTGGCAGTAGCTAAGGAAATGACACTGGGAGGTCTGACCTTAAGAAAAAACTATCTACACAAAAAGTAATACAAACAGTCTGCTATAGCCACAGAAGACTAAAGGTAACACTCTGGTAATAAACTTTGCAAGGGACAGCAAAAATCCAACATCTCATAGGGTAGATGAAACTCAGAGCTGCTGATGCGGCTGCTATATTAGCTTTGTGTCTGAGTATGATGCCTGAGCAAGCAGGCTTGCTTTGAGAATACCAGTGGCAGTTACATAGTTTTTGCTTCAACTTCATAGACACCTTAAGCTTCATAATACAATATAGAATCCTGTTCTTTTTGTGTGAGGACAAGTAATAAGAATTCATTGATTTGACTTTTACTCCACTCTCAACCACAGTTTGTAAACTAAATAAAAGAGTTCATGACTTGACCTATGATCAAGACCTCAGTAGTTCAAACAGGAATTTAATTTTCTCTGCATAAAATTCAGGGATAACAGTATGAAAATTACTATGATACACCATTCACTAAAAAACCCAATTGTATCGACAACTGTAGATGGGGTGAGAGAGGAGGCAATTGTAAACATGAATGGAATTGAACCATAGCCACATGTCTTTAACAAAATCTGTACTATAATTCGTGCAATTTGTGTGTATTAACTAACTACTAACTTTATCAAACATTTTCCATGATTTTTTTTCTTCAGTTTTGAAAAATGTTTTCGCACTTTTCTTCAACACAGTAATATATATTGGAGAATTGAAGGGATCCCCAAGAGTGCAGAGAAGAAAGCAATTCCTTTCCTGCACTTTTGTAAATTTATAGATAATGTTGTATTTTCACAGTTACCTGTGCATTTCTTGATATTGCTATTTCTTTTTCCATGTGATCCTAACTTGCATCCAAAGTTCTCCTCCCAGAATTCTGCAAACCAGACATTTCTTCGATTGTTAGCAAGTGTTCGGCTCCGAAAATATCTATCAAATCCTACATTTAAGAGAAGTGAAGGAAGCATTAAAATATGATACAGCATCAAAATAGTCATATAAAGACAATAACAAATGTTGCATAAATATCAACATAAGAAAAAGTTTTAGGCACAAACTACTATAATAAGATATTTTTATAAGCATAGTAGTATCTAAGGATTGGAAAAATTGTGTATCTTCTGTTATCCCATGTTTGCTGTAGAACAAGATTTTTTTCAAGTACCTACTAAGGAGTCTCTAAAGCTCCAGAAGAATACTATCACTAAAAAAAAAAATAAAATAACGCATATAATTGGAGAAATAGCTTAATTCTTAATACACAGATGACAGAAATAAAGAATTGGATATCTACAAGAAATTAGACAGACTATATCACTATTTAGTCAAAGACTGTGATCCAAATAAATTTAATTTCAAAGTCACCTAAAATCACTATGTAACTCTCTGTTGAAACAGAAAGCTTCCAGAAAAGCTAAAATTCTGTTTCTATTTATATATTTAATTACCCCAGTTGAGAAAATAAAGATTCTTGTTTAAACCTGATCAGATTTTGCACCAGCCTTACCCCTACAACCCAGCAGCCATAATGAAATAATGACTAACACATACCATCTGGATTAAGCTCTTTATAAATATGGACATGTGGCTAAATTCTCCAACTAGCATCAATAGTGCCCAGTTTTTCTAATGATTTACCAGTTTAGAGCACTTACCCAGACAGCAAGAGATCTTACTGTGTGCACCAGCCTCCTGGGAATAAGGTGTTTCAAACCAACCTCCACTTTATCCACTAAATCAGAAACTTTGTTGATATAGTGGCTTCTTAAAGTAAATTTAGAAGAAAACTGAGTCCAGATTGATCTCCTCCCAGAAGAATGAGCTGACTTATATCATCCACCAAATATTCTCTGTTTTTCTCCTGAAGAACCACTAGACTATGGATAAGAAGCTCTTCACCACACATGCTCTCATTATTGGACAATGGTAAGATTACCTAATTGCAGATTCATCATCTCCTCATCTCACCAGTGATATTAAATGAACATTGGATCAGGCCAACTCAAGTTACTTACTTAGAAAGTTTTCCCTGATTTCCCTGTAATCAAGGACTACATGATTTTAACTAATTTTTTTTTTCTTTTTTTTTAAGAGACAAAGGGTGCTTGAACACTCTCAGAAAATGAGGGGTTTGTGCCATGTGCATTCCTACCATCTATTGAGGTTCTTTTGGGCAGAATGGTTACTGCTCCTTCTGCAATCTCCTCCTGCTGCTGAACCGGTGAAATTTTGGACCCCCAACTATCTGAGCCAATCCAGAGNCATCTATTGAGGTTCTTTTCGGCAGAATGGTTACTGCTCCTTCTGCAATCTCCTCCTGCTGCTGAACCGGTGAAATTTTGGACCCCCAACTATCTGAGCCAATCCAGAGGAAATGTCCAGACTGATTAGCTTTTTTGGCTGCTTCCAGTATGCGCCTGCAAAGACACAACAAATGTTTAATTGGACAAACCGCATTTACAAAAAATTGAGAATCTGCAGCACTAATTCTGGCTATGTATAAGTAAACTTACACTAACCAATTAGTCAACAGTTTTCACAGTCCAAAGCATAGTCAAAAACAACTGTAGTGAACTGAA
Organism: Agapornis roseicollis; assembly: GCA_002631895.1. NCBI lineage: Eukaryota > Metazoa > Chordata > Aves > Psittaciformes > Psittacidae > Agapornis > Agapornis roseicollis. Next base: position 182,421 of record NDXB01015932.1, read on the forward strand.
GATACGGTACTGTACAAATTAATTTGTTTAACCTTTAGCCATATTTTTTTAGCATTCTTACTGGTTTCTTCATTTTCAGTCACTAAATAGTAATCTATTGGAGCTACACTCTTAGGAGCTAGGAACAGGTTAAATCTCCACAGAATGAAGGATCAGAACACTATAAAATTTCAACACAATTTCTTAGCCCAGATTTACAGGAATTTTAACATAGAATTGAATCTAAAACTCCCACATTACTCTATTCTGCACCATCCAATTGAGCATCTCTGCGAAGAGAAACATCTTCAACACATAAGATAAGGAAACAGGCACCTAATATCATCTTCATTGGCAAACATGATGACTGCTCGAGCATTTGGAGTTTCCAACAAGCGTTTGATGATCTTTTCAAATTCTCCTGGTCTTGGTTCCCGAGGGATTTTGAGTGACTGAGCAATGCAAACACCTCCTGAGAAAAATTGAAAGGAGGAAAAAGAATTTTAACTTGTTAAATAGCCACACTTTAGATAATCCATAACCAGGCAGGTAGAGAAAAGAAGGTGGTAATCTGAGATACAGCAGCACAGCCAAAATTTATATTATCTATGTTGGTTTTTTTTTTGAAATGACACTGTATGAAGTTACACAGTTAATGCTGCATTAAAGAGTACAACTAAGTTAGCTGCTACTTTACTTATATAAAATTCTAAACATTCTGAGACAGATCATAAAGCACCAAACTCTGGCTCAGCTGCGCTGAGTTTCAGACCTGCTTCAACTTATAACAGCTAAGAACCCAGCCTTGCCACATGATTGCATTTAGCCATGAAGACACAATTTGAAGGCTTTCTTACATTCATAATGTGGCTCTTCAGTACTGGAAACTATCATACACCTCTGTTTCTCAACAGAGAGTAAAAGGTTAGCAATAAATGCTGTGGTTACAGAATCAAATAGAGAATGTAAAATGTTCTCTTATACATACAACTTCAAATTGTTATTATGACATCCCCTATTAAGTTGTCTTAATTATTTAAGAGGTTTGTGGTTGTCATTGAATATTCTAAATTACTGATCAGCAAACGAACACAAACTCAGAAATTATATTTACATCTCTTCCTGACAGAAGGAAGAAAGTGCTAGTTGAAATCTCTACATTTTACCTGTCCTTGAAAAAGGGACAAATTTCTACTTGGTGATTTCTAATGGCTTTTATATACTGGTGCAGGCGAATCTCTACTTCCTGGTTACAACAGTTATCTATGTTCAAGCATATGAAGAAAGAAATTCCTTGAGCCTGTTTCATGAAGCACTGAATTCAGACTGGCACCAACTTCCTATACCATACATCATCTTTTTTATGATTGTTTCTAATTTGTTTATTTTAATTATTTTTCTTCAAGAACTATTGCCTGATTTGCATGGGTACATCTAACTCCCACCAATATTTGCTCTTGCTTGTTGTTATTCCCAAAAATAAGACCCTCTTGTGGAGAACCTAATCATTAATAAAATGAGAAAAACAAAGTAAATGAGAAAATGTTTGCTTTTAACAAAAAGCAACATGTTACTAGACAGAAGTAAAGTAAATGATAGTTTTGCATCTCTGCATCTAATACTTCTATATTGAAGATTACCTTCAGTGTGAGTAAGATTAAGAATGTATTTTAAAAGAGCTGTTGTATTTTTAATGAATGCTGATATTTATTTTCTGATATACAAGATCATTTGGGGCAAATATATGTCTATGCATTAAAGGTAATTACACAACTAAACACAGTTAGATGGCTGTGTTGTATATGGAAAGGCTTTCCAACTTTCTCAACAGTTTTGCTCTCCCTATTAAAACGTCAAACTTCTGTTTTTCCAAAGTACTTCACAGGTTGATACACTTAATGCCTTCTTTGCTTCAGTCTTTAATAGTAAGATCAGATTTCCCCAGGTTCCCAACCCCCTGAGGTGGAAGACAGGGACAGGGAGTAGAATGAAGTCTCATAATCCAAGGGGCTCAGAGACCTGCTACACCACTTGGACACACATAGATCCATGGGGCTGGATGGGATCCACCTGAAGGGACTGAGGGAGCTGATGGAAGTGCTCACTAAGGCACTTTACATCATTTATCAGATGTCCTGGTTAACTGGGCAGGTCCCAGTTGACTACAGGTCAGTGAATGTGATGCCCATCTACAAGAAGGGCTGGAAGGAACATCTTGGAAACCACAGGCCTGTCAGCCTGACTTCAGTGTCTGGAAGGTTATGGAGCAGATTTTCTTGAATGCTATCATGTGGCATATACAGAACAAGCTAGTGATGGGGCCCAGTCAGCATGAGTTTATGAAAGGCAGGTCCTTGTTGACTAACCTGATATCCTTCTATGACAAGGGGACGCTCTTATTGAATAAAAAGGCTGTGAATGTTGTCTACCCAGACTTTAGTAAAGCTGTATCCCATGGCATTTTCCTGGAAAAACTGCCTACTCATAGCTTGGACAGGTGTATGCTTTGCTGGACAAAATACTGGCTGGATGTCCAGGCCCAAAGAGTGGCAATGAATGGCATTCATATCTTTGTCAATGATCTGGGTGAGGAGTTGAGTGCATTCTTAGGAAGTTTGCAGATGACACCAAGTTGGGCAAGAATGTTGATCTGCTGGAGGGGAAGAAGGCTCTGCAGAGGGATCTAGACAGGCTGGATCAACAGGCCAAGGCCAAACAAAATAAAGGTGTTTATGAATCGTTTTTTGTTTATTTTACTCAAAGAATAAGTAGGAATTGTTCAAAGCTGCCCCACACTTCTCAGCGTCTAAGAGTCATTTGGACAATGCCTTTAATGACATGCTTTAACTTTTGGTCAGCCTGAGCTGGTCAGGCAATTGGACTAGATGATCACTGTAGGTTCCTTCCAACTGAAATAGTTCTATTCTATTTTCTTCTATTCTGTGTAATATTTAGAAAATGCTGGGGATTAATTATCAGATTTTGTTCTGCTTTCACAGAATTTCATTGACCTCAATAGCTGTTTGCACAGTCAGATCCTAAGTTGGAATCAAGTTTATACATGGCATAAGTGAAGCATGGAATTATCAACTACCAGCATAAAAATAACTACTTTCAAATTCAATCAGCCAGCTTTAGTCACAGGCAAACATATCTCTTTTTTTAGCTATACACCAATTTCTTGGGATGTTACATTATTATTTTATTAGATTGAGAGATGCATACAACAGTATAGATTTATCCTGAATTCTTGTCTGCTTTGCATGAAAGAAATAATATTTGCAAATCAGAGCATCTTCTATTTCTAGCAAATATTGTTTGTACATTTTTCTTTATGATCTATAAATAGTATAAAGATATAACATAAATAAATTACTCTTATCTCTTTAAAATTGAATATAATGCCTTTTTCTAGCAACACATTTGATCACATTTTTATGAACAAGCTGGCTGCCCATGATGGACAGCTAATTTGCCAACAACAACAGATGAGACTGTATAGAAGGTGACCCTCATATTCACCAGGTACCTTTGACAATCCAGTAATGAAAAGATGGACACTGTACTATGAAAAGCTTTAGCCAATTTTCTGAATTGCTATTAAGCTATTGTGATAGATACTCAGAAAGTCCTTTACTGCAACCTCTTTCTCAAGTAACAGTGATGAAATGAAAGATAAATATTTAACAGATATCCTGTATATTTAACAATCAGCAATTCACTGTTCAAAAAATAAAAAATGAAAGCCAATGCCAAGCTCTCAACTGTCCCCAGAGTAATTCAGGCAGAGAAAATAACACAGATCCAAAAAAAAATTACACAAAGGAGTAATTTGTTACCTCATTAATTTTGAGAGTGCATTTTTTAACCTTTCCTATTCATACAATGATCCTTAGGAAAAAAAAAAAAAACCCAACATTCTTTCCATATAAAACTCAAATGAAAATATTATAAATGCACATATATTACACACTATATAGAGCTATCTACAATGTGTGTGGAATGGATATCAAGCAATGAAAAACTGCACTATCTAAAAAGCTGTTTTCATTCAAAATGGTGTAGAAGAAACACCATTCCATCATTGCAGCAGCAAGTTCAATCATGACTGTACCATGCATCTTAGCATCTCTGCATTGAAGAATGTGTTAAGTACTACCAGGAACAAAATAAAATGCACTTCAACCTTGTTGTTATATTTATAATGAATTGTGTAAGCTATCTGTGACACACTAAACACTTTGTGTATACCCTTGTCTATATATTGCATATACAGCTGTTGCTCAAACAAATAACAGGCTATCAATTTTCAGCTAATGATGAAATGCTAGATCCACAGAGGTACTTTTACAACATTATGGTGTCTAACCTCTCAGTACCCTGTTGCCTTTGAAATCTACAGACTGGGCTAAGTGCCCAGATACAGGGAGAGATGAGTGTCTAGGAAAAATAGGAGCCAGAAACTGAATAAGGAATAATTATTTGTTCAAAATAGCTATCAGAAGTACTAAAAAAGAACATGTTTTAAGGCCAGTAGTTAGGATAATCTTATGAAGTGCTCAAAAAGAGATTTCTCCAAAATCAAGAAGAAATAGGGTTTGAGAACAGATGCCTTATACACTATACCAGTGGATTTACCATTTACTGCAGAGATGTCGAAGGGCAGATGGTTCAGACATTAAATGCCCCTGGAGGATATATGGCTATGAATCATAAGAACAAATTGTGTCTGCATATTTTGTTCTGTCAGCATTTCTGACTGACTTGGCATGATGACTGCTTGTCTCTCTTGGTGGTTTCTAAAATGTTTGTTATCCTTCATTGTCAGGGGATGTACATAAAAAAAATTCATTTGTCTAAACTTCCCTTGGCTAAAATTATGACTAATTTAACATTTGTATGAGGAAATGAGAGCTAACTATCCACTTACTGAAAAGAAAATATTGTGTTCAAACCTGATCAATTAAAAGGATTTATGAACAGTCTTCAGAAACGATGTTAGTGAGACCAAGAATGGAGTCAGACAGACAGACTTGTTTCAGCTAGTTCAACAAGGAATAAATATCCATAATTGTACCCACTCCTATTGTACCCATTCCCTAATTCATATATGGCATAGAAGATGAAATAAAGCATTTTTATCTGTCACACATTTAAATACATTAAGATGGAACTGATAGAATGTGGGTCTTCAAGTACTCTGGGGAAAAGAAAAAAAAACCTTAGCACCACACTGTGCTAGTCTCTTTTGTCTGTTCTCAGACCTGTAAAACTAAGGTTGCACTTAGTCATCCCAGAGCTATATCTGTGGAATAAAACAGTTAATATGAGCTGCACTGTGTACAGTGCAGCATTGCAGGCACGGACAGTAATGATAAGTACCATTTATCTTGTGTCTAACAGTTATCAAGTGTGATATCCAGCACTTGTGGACAGAAGACAATGAAATGAAGGAGAGCAGAAGTGGCAACTAGAAATCAGGTTCACAGAAGGGGCTGCCCCACTCATGATCAGGGGATCAATCCAGCCACTCTGCAGCATGGTTAGCAGCTGGGAACTCATGTGCTTTTAAAAGAGGGACATAACCAGATCTGATCTACAATAATATGGGTTTGAGTTGTTCTTTCCATTGTGATAAAAATCACGTCTTAAACAAATTGTTCAATGCTAAGGCTTGGCTTGTGTACAGTTGCTCTGTATAATACAGCTAGTGGGGAAAAGGTGGCCACCAAACAAAAAACTGGTAGATTTTGAAGATATTATCAGTATGCTGGATCAGTAAGCTTTTTCCTTTCTCTTTTTCTCTTAGAACAATGATTCTGCAATGAAAAAAAAAAAATAAAACAAAAGGGAAATGTAGTACCTACATCATTTTGGTAGTAAACATATGATAATTTTCTAATAAATATTCATTTTAGCTCTCATGGGTTCTGAATTCACAAGATGGCAAGATAATTGTAAATCATTAAATACTCAAGTATATGGAGGTGTGTGCCAGAAATGATGCTGAATGTGTTTCTGGAAAACAACAAGCAGACTTGGTAGGAAACTTTCACTAAGAAATAAATTTCCTGAAGCAAAGATTTGAAGTTGAAGGTAAATGTAAATACCAGGACATTTTTTCTCCTATCCCAGCTAGGATCCAGTGCTACATTATGGACCAACTAAGTAGGATACACAAGAAAGGACACTGTGTCAGTTCAAGTGTGTTCAGTGTTGGGACCACAACCATACTACTCAGAACTAGCTTATCCTGAACTATTTTATCTCCCCCATGTATATATCTAGTCTTACCGCTCTGAAAAGGGAATGATCAAGTTATGCAGTTGCTTTAAATTAGCTATCAATTTCTCAGCATAAGGAGGCATACCCCACCTGACTCAGTATATATCAATTGCAAGTCAATTATATCATGGCAGCTTCATAGCAAATCACATTGTTCGTGAAAAAGATCAAAACAAACAGCCAGACCACACCTGGGACCCAGTTCCACCTGGCAGCACTTTCTCGGGTGCTTTCAAGTATACATTTTTTTTTTTTTTTTTAAGATGAATTATAAGTGACTGGTCACCAGGCCAAGAAAATTTTAATGCAGGCCTTGGGAAAGTTTCCAAAATATATTACCAAAATATTTGAAGGCAGAGATGTTCTTATTCCAAGTAGAGGAACAGATGTCAGAGACTTAGAAGATGCCTCAGTAAGAAGCTCTTCTGTGAGATGCACAGGAGAGTATCTGCTGCTGTCACAAGCAGACACGGCCTCTGTCTGACAAGAGGCTGCACACTTTGACAGTATCACATGATGCAAAATAACATGAAGAAAACCAGACAATTGCATTTCTCCTCCTTTTCCATTCCTTCTTTCCCCTGGTTATAATGAAAGTTCAGAAAATCTAGACCTGTTTATATTGAATGTCTGTTCCAATTGCCAAAAACCTAGCTCAGCAAGCAGACTGCTGGAGATATCAACAAGATATTCCACACTGAAGTTCTGTTTACAAAAACAGGTATAGCATTGTGACTTAGTGAATACATCAAGACACTCTTTTAAGCAGGTAGTTCATTATTTGATAAATTTGGAAAAATAAAGTAAGTGACTGTTTTGCATGGGACTTTCACTGGAGCTGAAAATCAGGAATTCTTAGGAATTATGATTTAAACTGTGGTCAGGTTGCTGTCATCCTCTTGTGTATCCCTACATGCCTTTAGCAATAATTCTCTAGAGTATGAGTCAACAGAGAGTCAAGAGAGACTCAAATTTCTCAAGCAATTGTTCAAAGTGTAAATCTCTCCTTAATGCCAAACTACAGCAACTGGGATGCCCAAATGCAGCCACACATTCTATCCAGAGCTACCTTCATTTAACTACCCCAAGAAACCAATGGTCGCCAATGTGACTATATGGAAAGTTTAGCTTTACAAATAAGCACTTGAGCCTTCTGCAATTTCTGTGCTCCCACTGAACCCCTTGCCATGGCATCTTCACTGCTATTCATGTCCAAATCCAATACACTTCCTTTGCTACAGTCACAAATTAACTGCAGTATGGAAATATCCAAAGGTCTTGTGGCTTTTCATTCGCTCAGAAGCTCACAAAATACCTCAGCAACAATTCATGTACTTTCACAAAGACAGTCTGAATGGACAAAAGTGGCACTTAGTACCCACTACACTAAAGCATAACAGAGAATGAGAGATTTTGTTGGGTGTTGTTTTTCCTTTATTTAAGTAAAACTACGTTTTATCAAAATTCCTTAATATTTGTTACTAAGTTGGCCTTTTGCACAAACAGGTTGGGGGTACTTTTTCACTAACATGCCAGCTATAGTCATGAGGTTTCCTACTCAAAACTAAAAGCTTATAAGAGATCAAAGTCTCTCATTTATTTCAGTGTTTTAGAAAAGGCCTTTGAGCAATTTTTTTTTTTTTGTGGCTCTTCCTTTTATTCTTTCTTTTGAAAAAAAAGTAAAATCAGAAGACCATGAAAGAACATGAAACATTCTGATAAGTACAATTCACCCGCTCCTTTGAAACCTGATTTTTTACATTCCTATATGCATTCATAGGCACACAGCCATGCATATTTCACAAACACATACACTCATACACATACTTCAATCATAGACAAAGCAGATGTTAATTCTAAAATAGAACTGGAAGAAAGAAAAAAAAAAAAAAGAAAAGCAGCTCTATCTCCATATGAGACGACCGGCTATGGGCTTCAGTCATCAGCCTGTCTCTAAGGTGACGTGCTTGTTATTTTATACTTCCATTCTGAACAGAAAAAAAAAATCCTTTTCTTTTTCTACTTTTCTTTTCTTTTCTTTCCTTTTCTCTTTTCTTTTCTTTTCTCCTTTCCTTTCCTTTCCTTTTTCTTTTCCTTTCTTTTCTTTCCTCTTTTCTTTTTTCTTTTCCTTTCTTTTCTTTCTTCTTTTTTTTTTTCTTTTCCTTTCTTTTCTTTTCTTTTCTTTTCTTTTCTTTTCTTTTCTTTTCTTTTCTTTTCTTTTCTTTTCTTCTCTTTTCTTCTCTTTTCTTTTCTCTTTTCTTTTCCTTCTTCTTCTCCTCTTCTCTTCTCTTCTCTTCTCTTCTCTTCTCTTCTCTTCTCTTTTCCTTTCCTTCCCTTCCCTTCCCTTCCCTTCCCTTCCCTTCCCTTCCCTTCAAGGGGGGATGTAGTGGTGTTAGGGAAGGAGAAGAAGGAAGAAACAATTTCAAATGTACCACTACAGCTTCCATTAACACTAGCATTTGATGAAAATAACTGCAAAGAATACTCTCACCACCACCAAACCTGCAGATTTTGGTTTTTTCCCCAGGTTTGAACAAAAACAAAAAAAACCAAAACCAAACAAAACCCAAAAAACCCACCACCAACCCACAAACAGCATATTTTCATCCTTTGACTCTTCAGTGTTATTTGTATGAATGAAAGGCAACTTTCAGAGGCTCGAACATGAGAGGCTAAATGAAAAATTCAGCTGTAGTAAATGTTTATGAATAGGTAAAAATCACGTGGACAAAAAAACTAAAGCAAACAAACAAAAAAAAAAAAAAAAAAAAAACCCGAAAAAATTGAACTCCGGAA
>NDXB01015933.1:0-30080 GCA_002631895.1 Agapornis roseicollis
AAATTAAGTATTATAAACTATTGATTAAATTTTAATTACCAAAATTCTAAATATCAGTAACAAGTAGGCAGTGAGGTGCAAGAAGCTCAGAGAACACAGGCAGGCAGCTGACCTCAACTGACCAAAGGATTATTCCATACTATATGGCGTCATGCTCAGCATATAAACTGGGAGGAAGGCTGGCCCTGGACTGCTCGTCGGGAATTGGCTGGACATTGACCAATGAATGGGTGATGAGCAGTTGCATTCTGCATCACTTGGTTTGTGTATTCTAATTCTTTTACTATTACCATGTGGTTACCTTCTCTTCCTTTTCTGTTCTATTAAACTATCTTCTGTGGTTTATCTTAAGCTACAATTTTTATTCTCTTCTCCCCCATCCTACTGGGAAGGGAGGTTAGGGGGGAGCAAGTGAGTGGCTGTTGTGTTACCTGCTGGGTTAAACCATGATGGCCCTTTTTGGAACCCAACATGGGGCGTGAAGGGTTGACATAATAGATACAACCAGAGTGAGTTAAACCAAATTTATTATAAACAGCCATTGTATTAGTTTAATAGTTGCTGGTCACAATGTTGATTTATTTGCTCTCAGAATTGTTGTGTTGTAGGTTGTAGCACCTAACTTGCTGTGTATGTTCCCTGTTGTGTTGTTTGTCACCTCTGAGGGCTGGGTTAAGGTTATAATTTTGCCGTACTTTGTAACACTGGCTTATGATAAAGTTGCTGGTCGTGAGACTAGTCTGGTATTTGTGCTCGACGTTGCAGTCATCTCCTTGCTTCGGGAGCCATCTATGGGGAACTACTCATAATTACACCTTTTAAGTTTTTTCCTACGAGAAACAATCAACGGTGGAGACGCCTTCCTACATCTTCCCCCTCTCCTCCAGGCTAATTACAATTGCTCCTGATTATTTTGAATATCCTTGCGAAGTTGAAACCAACATGCTGCTATTGCTATATCTCCTGAATGCATTTCAAGTCTTGCTTCGGGTTAAGCAATTGTTTAAGAATACTATCCAGAAATCTGCCCTTAAGCTGGGTAGTTATAAGTGGCAGGATGTGTGGGATAGTGTGGGTGAATGCCTAGGACGGCTGGCACCTCCAGTGATTTGGAACAAATGCAGAATCTGGAAAAACTAGTTAAATATTTGGAAAAAACATGCTATCGTCCTGGCAGTTTGAGAGACACAAGTCACTGCAATGTGCTGGGGCCTGGCTCGCGCTCAACGTTACTCAGTACCCTCAAGGAGAAGAGAAGGTCTCTGGATCTGACGACAAAACTACAGCTATTCCCACCCCAGCAGCAGGCATTGCATGTGAACCAAAGAACCAAGGCAAGCCATTATCAGTGGCCCTATGGACAAGAAAGATATAGGGGAAACTCATTTAGTAAGGGATGAAGGAGCATCTAAGAGAGAGCAGGAGGAAGAAGTGGAAGAGGCAGACTACTACTAGGAATAGAGGCAGCTGCTGACTAGGGAGGAGGAATTCCTAACTGAGGTGGTAACTACCTGATCCTTATCCCTGATTGAGCTGCAAGATATGCAAAAAGATTTTGCCATCATTCAGGTGAGCACATGGTCACTTCTCTCTGCCAGTGTTGGGATAATGGAGCCAGTAACCTGAAATTAGAGGGTAGGGAAACCAAATCGATGGGATCCCTTTTTAGGGAAGGGGGCATTGACAAGGCGATTGGAAAAGGGGTACAAGCCCTCAGTCACTGGAAGCAACTCCTGTCAGGCATGAAGGGAGAGTATCCCTTTCAAGGAAGATGTTGTATGTCACCTGGGCAGGTGGACCACCTACCTCCAGCCAGGTGGAGGAGAGGAACAACTGGCATTACTGAACTGTATGGATTAGATGGCCTGGCATGTCACAGCCACAGGAGCGTAAGGCTCTAGTAGACACCAGTGCACAGTGTACTGTGATGCCATTAAGCTATCAAGGGGCAGAACTCTTTTTTATTTCTGGAGTGACAGGAGGATCCCACAGCTTTAGAGCTTTTCAAATAAACTGTAGACATGTCTTAGTTTACTGTGTGTTCTTTTACATGGCAAGGGTGTACATGCTTTCATGCTTCTTGTTTTGAGTGCCTTTTTGTAAATATGCTAAAAATCTAATTTTAAAGGTTTGTAGAAATGGCTGTTTGTTAGCATAAGATAGAATAAAAAGAAGCTTGCCACTTCTGCAGGGTTGGAAAGAACTTTTCTAAGTGGAAAAATATTCTGTGCTGTGTTAAAATTATTCAATAATAGTAATAGGGACATGTGTATTAAGCACAGTTTAGTATTTTTATCACAGCTATTAAAAAAACTATTTTCTGCTTGTCATTCTCAGTTATGCATTTTTTTGTTTCAGTAGCAAGTACTCATCTTTCGTCCTTGTCTTCTGAGCAGTTGTAACTTCTTTGTTTGTTTTTGTCAGTTTTGGTATGTAGGAGGGAAATTGCTTGTGGGGTGTCTTCAAAAGTTGGCATTATTTTAGCCAAAACACTCAAACCAATTCTGTAAGAACAGTGCTTACCAGCTATTCTTGGCAATTTTGTGTTGGTGATAAAATCCTGTTTTAAATATTTCAAGTGAAGCTGAAGCATTTACTTAACATCGTGCTTTGTGAGTCAGCAAGCACAGGGGATGTTAAGCTTCTCTTATTTCTGAAATTAATATGAAGTGTCTTGAAGCAGTAGTGGTGCAGCTCTTTGACGCTGATACGGAAGACATGCTTTAATAACAAAACACCAGTTAATAATGTTTCCGAGTTTCATTTTGTAGTTTTATGGTTCAGTGCTGTTTCTGTGTGGTAAGAAAGTGAGATTTTACAGCTTGAATTGAGAAATACTGAGAAATAGTCTCCTTCGTGAGTACAGCTGATAAGCTAAATGAGGTGATTAAAAATTGTCAGATTATACTTGATCTACTAAAGATACTGTCTTGTGTTACTTACATGTGTGAACATTACATATTACATTTTCCAGTCTCAAAAAGCTGACCTTTAAGTACCTGTACTGAAAACCAAAATGAACATAATGTTCCTTTGAGAACGCGTTTTTGGGAATTAATTCCTACAAAGATGCCAGGTTTTGCTTTGGTTTTGAGATACTCAAGATATAATTAAAGAAAAAGAAGCTTTCCTGGACAGCTTCTGGAGGGGCCAGCCTAGTCCCAGCCCTTGCTCAAAGCAGGGCTGACTTTGAAGTTAGGTGGCCTGCTGTGGTGCTTAGCCATTCTTTGTTAACTTTTCATCTCCCTTACGTGCAGTTGAGATTTCCCACGTTTCAGCCTGTGTGTCTTGCACTCTATTGTTTTACTCCATGCCTATCAGAATTGGCTTTGTCTTCTTAAACCACCTTCAGATAGTGGGGACAAGCGGAGGGGAATGAGTTCTCCCTTTGGCCTTCTCCAGGCTGAACACACTTGATGGACAAAATGATGCTGTCAGTGTCTCCTGTGACATGGGCTCCTGCCCCCGAAGCATCTTAGTAGCCTGTCTTCAGTTTGTGGGTCTTTTTTCATCACATAGACCCCTGAAACTGGACATGATATTTTAGACATGGCTTTGTGCTGGGAGGAGGGGAATAACTACATCTCCTGATTTGCTAGCTACAGTCTTGCTGATGCAGCCTAGTGTATTGTTACTCTTTACACCCTGTTCTTTGCCATGAACCCACGAAGCTGCTTTCTGTCCAGCCTCTTCCCAACCTCAGTGATCACAAGGGGTATGAATCAGTGCTTATCTTTGAGCTTTGTGGTGCTCCTGGTGCTATGGTGGTGCTTCTTATCTAGTTCAGTACTTACTAGAATGCCATCTCCTGCACCCGCCTTCCTCAAAAGAAAAATTGAAAATAAGTTCTATTTTCCATCTTGAAAAGTTGTGCATCACTTTTAAACTGTAAAGTGGTTATGTTAATAGAATTTTGATGTGCTTATGCTAGCACAAGCTATGCTGATGTGTGGTGAAAAAGCTGTAATGTACTAATGTACCACTTGGTTATAGAAAATGTGATATATAGGAAGAACTTAATAAGAACCATTACTAGAATGCCTTTTTTTAGTCTGGCAGCTACTTAAACTTCTGATTTCTCAAATTTATGAGCTGGAGACTAACATGAATGATGAAAGATCTTTTCATTTTGTGTGGAAGTGGTATTTTGAGTTACCTTTCTATGCATGCAAGAAACTTAAATTGTTCTGTTCTCCAGCCACATCTTCCCGTGTTCATTCCCTCCAGTGAATGATCTTGTGCTTTCTTTGCTGTGTTGGTCAAAGTTTCTGTCCCAGTAATCTGTGCCTTTAATCAAGTCCAATAGCTGATGTCTGTAGAGAAGCCAGAGATTGTGACAATATGCAGAGGTGATGTTTCAGAGTGTTTCCCCAGTTTTTAAATATTGAGTTATTGGAGGTTTTTTTTGGTTGTGGTTTTTTGTTTGGTTGTTTTTTTTGGTTCCCCCTGCATTTTTCTCAGCTGGATGTTTTCCTTTAGTTTCTGGATCTATGCAGTGTTTTCTTGAACCTATGTAAAATTTTAGCAGCCACAGAGCGCTGAATAACAACTTTATATGCTTTGTGAAGCACCCTTTTCCTAAGTTTGCTGAAATTCCCACTTGCTAATTTTGTGACAGCGAATAACCAATCCCTTCTTATGTCTTTAATGTCACTTGTAACCATATAAATATGTTAAGTCCATTCTTCAGTCTTTGGCACGGTGAAGAAGCCTATTCTTTGTGGTTAATCTTCAGAAGAAAGGTGTTCTGTGTGCTTGCTCAACTTTCTTACTGTCAAAAAAAAGAGGGGCAGACAGAAGGCAGAGGGAGGGAGAGTTTAGGAAAAGAAGTGATCTGATGAGGACAAGCAAAAAAGAGAAAAATGAGGAGAGATACCCTGTAGGTATGTATCATTCCGTCTCTATCATTACTCAGTACCAAATGACTGAGAAAAGGTGATGTAATGCAGATGTGGTATTATTCAACTTTCCCCTCTGCAAGTTAATAGATTATTAGGCTAAATATAATGCATGATAAATCACATGGGAGTGTAAGAATGTGAACAGTCTTTTGCAGTTACAAGAGGTACAGCTTGGCTTGCATAGGCTTCTGTGAGACTTGGTGTGGGTATGTTCCTATGTTGTTAAGCATGCAGAATAAAAAAGTTAAGATTGGTGATATACCTGGTTTACTACTTGTAACTGATAACACTGTTCCTCTGACTACTGAGCTGAGAGGTAGTTATTTCTTGAGATGTCTTACTTCAGGGGGTTCTTGTCTGCCTTGCATCCATTGGAGTCCTGACACTATCCCATACTGTGAATTCTTTTTTTCTGCATATTGAAGATGTCTATTTTATTGTGTATTTTTCTAGTTTAATATTATTCCTAAATGTTGTGATACACACTTGATTTCACTATTACTTAATGGAAATATCAGGACATAAACTTGCATTAAAGTAGCTTGCGTTAAGGAGCGTCTGGTTTTCAATCATAGCACTGAATGATTACGTGACTCTGATGAAAAAAAACCACCCAAAAATAAGCTTTTGATAGCTATGGAAATATGAAAATGTGGCTGTCTTTAAGCTTGTGCCCTCGGCTCCTAAAGTGAACTCATCCTAAACTTTCTGCTTTGACTCCTGTGACCACCTGTTGCAATGCCCATGGTGCTTTCTGTACTATCATGCCTTCATTCCCTTCCTGTGGTCTGTCCTATTGCAGAACACATTTGGCTTCTTCTCACATCTCTCTCCATTTGGCAAGCACCAGCATGTGTTATGGCTGGTTTGGAGCTAGGCGAGTGCCTCAATTGACCAGTTGATTGCTGCTGCTCAAAATGGATGAGAGCCAAGTTCTGTTTCCCTTTTCCACAATGCAACTGCTAATTTGTATGTCTTGCTTCTAGCCAGTAGCCCATTTCTGTGAAACTTTGTAGAACTCGGAGTCTTTGAGACCTCTGTTTCTCTGTCAAATTTGGCTGAAATTGGCCTGCATGATTAGAATTCATCGGTGTGGCAGGGCTGCCAGACAGACTGTATAATGTATAATCATTGCTTTCTAAGGGTAATTGAATTCAACTGCATTTAAGAAACTTCTGGTTTTGTCTGCTGAAACAAAAATGAAGAAATCAGACTTTGTATGAAATGATTTATTTAACCTGTGAAGTGCTTGCTTTCCAAATATTGAAGACAAAAAGGAAGCAGGAGAAAGATGGCAGAAGTGCCTGTCTTCTCTTTCTTATGCTTATTAGCTCAGCAGGGAGATTGTTTCAGCGTAGGTGAAATGGATACCAGCTTGGACCCTCGGGACTTGAACCATGCATTCTGCCTCCTCTGTGGGAGTGCTTTCTCTGTAAATCCCTAATATACACATGGTGAAAGTCTTTCTTCTTTGATGTCATTCCATGTTTTATAAATAACCAAACTTCCTTTAGAGTTGCCTCAGCATCTCGGGCAATTGCTTCTTAGGCTCAGTGAGTCAGTCAGTCTAGTTTGGTGGTTGGTTTTTTTCTTTCCTTTGTGTGCATCTTAACATTTGGAAAAACTTCAACAGGAGCAGTTGACAAAGGCTCAGATACCTAGCACTGAAACTGCTGAGAGATGCTAATGTTCATGCAGTGCTGTGATTTGAATTCTTATTTTTGTACACGATGTTATTTGTTGTACAATTACCCACTGCGGTTATTCTTTGCTAGGAAAATGGCCAGCTGCAGCAAAATGCTTTTAATCTCTTCATGTCTTTAGAAGTAGAAACTAAGCTCATAATTCCACTTCAGGTTGGAAGTGACCATTTCTTGAAAGTCTTGTGAGGTAGATAAAATTTCAGCAGGTACAGAAAGGATTTTATCAGAAGTTGTCCAAACCAAAAAGGGCTGAGGGGAGTGTTCTTCTCTTATGATTTAGTTTATAGGGTTGATACTAGGTATTGATGAATGATTATCCTTCAAAGCATAAGAGAATAATTTTTGAAGGACATTCACTTCATAGAAAATTGATGTTTCAACACATCTTACCTTGATTTGGTGCAATGTCTTCAAAATAAGGAAGATGATGGTCCTAAGCATTGCTTTGCAAATTTCACTTTTTCATAACATTATGAGGTGACTTGTCCTAACTTGAGTTAGTAATGTGGTTCTCTTCTCCCTGGGAACTGGAATGCAGAACTTCTTTGTTTATCCTGATGCATTTGTTTTGTTCACTACCACCTCCTCCCTTAACCTGTCAGAGATCAAGAGCAAGCGTGTACTGAGGTGTTTAGTTTTTAATACTTCAGGCAGAAGTAGGCTGGAATTTTCCTGTCTGAAAATCGTAAAGACAACCTGAAGTATCAAGATGAGGGGCAGGTATAGAATCATAGAATAGTTAGGGTTGGAAGGGACCTTAAGATCATCTAGTTCCAACCCCCCTGCCATAAGCAGGGACACCTCACACTAAACCATGTCACCCAAGGCTTCATCTAACCTGGCCTTGAACACTGCCAGGGATGGAGCACTCACAACCCATTCCAGCATCTCACCAGCCTAACAGGAAAGAATTTCTTCCTTATATCCAATCTAAACCTCTCCTGTTTAAGTTTGAACCCGTTACCCCTTGTCCTGTCACTACAATCCCTAGAATTGTAGGTCAATCAAATTTCAAATGACATATGGATATATGATTACATATGTGAATTATGGCAAAACGCATAGCAAAGGGTTTGTATTGGTTGTGGAAGAATGAGATGATGCCTAGTTCAGGAAAGAGTCTGTGAGTAAAAAGGGAGTTCTCTGATCAAATTTGTATGCACAAACCAGCTTAATGGGTTTAGCACTGTGAGTCGTGGCTGTTTGACCAGTCTTCCCAAAACCCAAGTTTTCTGCTGTCAAATCACTAACTTCTCTTAACTTCTCAGTAGTAAACAGTGTAATAGTCTTGCCAAGTGCAGGCAGTGACTCTCGATCTTTCCAAAGAGTTATCAGTAATGTCAAAGAGATGGGGGCAGTCATGTTTGTGGAGAGGAATATATATTTTTTATTTTATTTTTGAGTAGACATTGGCTGGATTCTTAAGTCTGTAGAGACAAAATAAATAGTTGGTTGTAAGGGGTAGGCATAGTCTGAATGTACAGCAAGACAGAAGCCTTTACCGAGTTGTTTAGGTAGGCATTTACAGTGGAATATAGAGAGGGGAAAAGGTATGCCTTCTATTTAATCTCTTGGGTAACTATATAAAAAAAAAATCCTGTATTCAGTGTGAGTTAAAGATGCATCAAAAATATTTCTATGTCTTTAAGGTCATGAGGAAATTTTGTAGCATGTATATATCTGGCATCATGACATAGGTAAAGTCATAAAATCTTAGGATAATTTATGCTGGAAGGGACCTTTAAAGTTCATCTAGTCATTGCCCCAGCAATAAGCTGGGGCATCTTCACCTTGATCTGGTTGTGCAGAGCCCCATCCAACCTTACCTTGAATGTATCCAGGGATGGGTCTCCTACCACCTCTCGAAGCAATTTGTGCCAGTATTGCACCATACTCATAGTAGAAAATGCCTGCCTTCTTTCTGGTTTTAGTCTACCTGCTTTTAGTTTTAAAGCATTCCCTTTTGCTTTATTGCATCAGGCCCTGCTAAAAAGACTGTCTCCATCTTAAAAGCTCTTTTTAACTACTGAAAGGCTGCTATAAGGTCTCCCTGAAGCTTTCTCTTCTCCAGGCTGAACAAACCCAACTCACTCAGGCTGTCCCTTGTAGGCCATTTCTGTGCGCCTCCTCTGGACCTGCTCCAGCCAGTCTAGGTTTTCCAGTACTGAGGACTCCAGAGCTGAATGCAGTCCTGCAGGTACTCACCAGAGCAGAGGGGCAGAATCACTTCCCTCGACCTGCTGGTCACGCTCCTTTTGATGCAGCCCAGTATACAGTTGGGTTTCTGGGCTGTGAGTGCACACTTTTGGGTCATGTCCAGTTTTTCATCCACCAGTAGCACCAAGTCCTTCTCCATGGGGCTGCCTTCAGTCCCTTCAGTCCCTCACCTGTACTGATAAGGGGGTTGCCCTGACCCATGTGCAGGACCTTGCATGAGGTTCACACTGGCCCACTCGTCCAGGCCTCTCCTGATGGCATCCCTTCCCTTAGGTGTGTCAACCACACCACTCAGATTCGTATTGCCAGAACAGAAAAATGGCAAGCCAAATGTCAGTTGCTTTGTCTGAGAATATTTATAACAGTACTCTTTACCTGCCTCCCCATAGATGTTATTGAGTCTCTATATAACACTTTGGTGACAATCTCCTTGTTTCTGGACAGTGTTTGAGAGAGGACTGCTCTGCATCATATGCAGAAGGCTAAGAAGTGAAAGGGTAGGAGGAAAAGCCGTATGAGGAGAGCTGGAGTTGGGATTTCTCAGAAGTGTGGAGCTTATGACTTGCACATTCACTGCTTACTTTAAATTTGTATGAAAATGCTAATTATTCAGGCAAAAAAAAAAGTGTGATTGCTTCAAGGAGGGCATTCAAAGGTAATGCTTGTCCTTGTGATGCTTTTAACTAAAATTTAACTGCAATTAATTCATACTGTAAAAGGAAGGTAATGTCATCTCACCTTACGAAAGCCTTTGAAAGCAGTCTGAGGTATTTCATATTGTTCTCTTGGATTCTCTGGTGACAATATTCTAACAGTAATAACAACCACCAAAAAATCTTAAGGGTAGCATAATTTTGTATTTATTGTGGACTGCAAATAGTAGTTACTGAAAATGAATGTGCATGTTATAGTGTTGCCTGTGCCTGAAGTGGACTGTATAAATACACATAAAAAGACTGTTTATGAAACCTCAGTCTAACTTCTTATGTTTATGTTTGCTCTCTCTCTTCTGGCATTGTTTTTGAAACCTTCATGTGTCTTTAATATAATTTCTGTGTAGTAATATCTAGGTTTTGAAAGAAACCTGCAGATTTTCAATATAGCCCATTGGATAAGTTATTGAGAGCTTTATTTTTCTATTCCTGAATTATATGAAAGTAGAATTATAAAATCAACTGGAGAAAGAGGAATTTTCTTGTGGTGTACATAGAATGAAACAGAGTAGCGATTGGAAGAATTTGCATCATCACAACTGTTAACTGGCTGCATACTGCTTATGGCAAATCTGAGTTACATGAAGTAGAAATTTAGGTTGCTGCCTCTTAGTGAAAAAATAGCTTTTTTATTTTTCTTTTTCTGACAAGACGCTTGCATTAGCGGGCATTCAGAGGTATTACAGTTATGTGTGTTGTTTGCTTGTCATAGGTTTCTTTAATGTTGAGGCAGTCATTTACATTCTGATGGTAAAATATTCATGACTGGAGGATGCAAGCAGTTTATGCCTGTACCTGTGCTGCTGGCTAAGAGCTGTGGAGCTCTGTGTGCTTGGAGATGGTGATTTCCAGAAGGGATGTCATTCAGTCATCTCAACTTTCACTGTCTGCCTTCTGCATGCTTCTGGAATCTATTACAGCCATCAGTGCTGTAGGTGTAAAAGTAACGTAGAGTTTGAAATAGCAGTTTCCCTGAAATCATCCAGATCAGTCTGGATTATTTTTGTGAGCCCACAAGTTCAGTCATTGGTGGAGGATGGTAAAATGATTTGTTAGCTTCTTGGCCAAGTCTTCTATGAGTCTGACTGTGTAGTAGCTGCTTCTGTCTTTTTATTGGAGAAAAGAGTAGGAAGCACGTGTATGGTTGCTTCTAAGATGGACTTGTACAGTAAGGAAATGGCAGAATTTCTTGGGATTCTCAGAAGACTTTATGTGTGTGTATATACACACACACACATTTTTCTAATTGTTATTTCTCAGGAAAGAGTTTTCCCTAGCATTATGATTCTGCATATTTTGCAGAGACTTTATCTCCTCTGGGGTACTTAAAGCCTGTTTTAGAGTTGCATTCGATATTGCGTAAATCTTAGCCCATGCTTCAGAAAGTATAGCTCTTGTCTTGATGCCTGTTGTCAAGAATTTGTAATCCAGGAGTTATGCTCCAACAGTAGCAACAAGTTTAATTCTCTGTCCAGATTTAGTTGTCTGAAATTTAAATGCTTCAGTTGAGCTGATTGCTGTTAAGTCTCCATTAATTTACAGAAACAATCACTTCCAGAAGGCCATTCATCTCTTTCTAAGCTAGGAGCCCAAGATAAGAAAGACAGATCACTGTGGTGAATACAGATGGAGCAGAGTGACTCGTTCAGAATCAAATACCTAGCTTAACCTGTACAGTGAGGGTCACTGAATCTCATCAGAGCTGTTTGGATGGCACCTGTTCAGTTGTAAATTGCTTTTACATGTGACTAGCTGTGTAGATTTTGCATATCTATATATATTAAAGAATACACACCCTCCCACCCCCCCATACATACACGTGCGGGGGCATGTCCAAAGAAGAGCAGTGAAACTGGTGAAGGGTCCGGAGCTCAAGTCGTAGGAGGAGCAGCTGAGGGACTGGGGTTGTTTAGTCTGTTGAAAAAGGAGGCTCAGGAGAGACCTTACCACCCCCTACAACTACCCGAAAGGAGGCTATGCTGAGGTGGGTGTTGGTCTCTTTTCCCAGCTAACAAGCAATAGGACAGCAGATGATAGTCTCAAGTTGTTCCAGGAGAGGTTTAGACTGGATACGAGGAAAAATTTCTTCATCAGAAGGGTTGACAAGCACTGGAACAGGCTGCCTAGGACAGTGCTAGTGACCATCCTTGGAGGTATTTAAAAGAATATGCATATTAGGAGCATGGTTTAGTGGTGGATTTGGCAGTGTTAGGTTAATGGCTGGGCTTGATCTTAAAGTTCTTTTCCAACCTAAATGTTTACATATAAATGCTTCCTTTTTAATTTTAAGTAGGCCCTTATTGTGTGCCTTTGAGGCTCTGGAGGTTTGGATGAGTTAGTGGTATGTGGTTCATCTTTCGGTTCCGGAGGCCCAGTTCAGGGGGTCTGTGATGATTTGTAAAATGTCCCTCTACAACTGAGTCTTTTTAAAGGAGCATTCATTTTCTGGGTTATTTAGCTATAGTTAAGATGGATGTGTAATACAGTCCAGTGGTTTTTATGTTTTTACTTTTTTTAACCATGGTAGACAGTATTAATTGGCTTTGCTTTTTAATTATGTTTTTAATTATAGCAACAAATGTAATAAATCACTTTATATAAAGTAAATGTGCTTTTTCATGTGCTTTTTCCTTGGACATAGAGGAAGATAACAGAGGAAGGAGCGTGGTTTTGTGTGTGTGATCTTTGCAGTATTTCTGAACATGAGGTAGAACAACTGTGTTGCTTCTAATGTTTGTTGATTGAAAAAATTTGCTCATGAAAATACCCACTTTTTGTCTCTGAATGCATCCTACCGCAAATTCAATTTTCCTGTCAGTGCTTTTGTGAGGTAGAGGAATGTTGTTATTGCTCTCCTATGGATGGCAGCTGTGGCAGAGGCTTTGCTTTCTCATTGTAAGTGGAGAGGGCAGTGTGCCCATGTGAACTGAGTGCCAAGTCCTGTAGGCATGAGGGCTCAGTTATGTTACCTGACAGGCAGATATCTAATGCTGGCTGAGCCTAAGGGCTTCCAGGTAGGACACACAATGTACAGGAATCTGCTCTGCATCTGAGCTGGAATCTGATGGTATCTCAGTAGTACTAGGTACCTTAATAGAGAGCTCTTTAAATTAACCACATGGAGATTTCAAGATGTGTTACTGCAGTACCTTAATTTTCGGCATATTCTTGTAATTTTTTGATGCTGCAGTTGCCTGGGAAATATAAAATCTTCAGTCTGAACTGAAATACTTAACATGAATTCTTCATACTATTAGCTAGTAAATGAATTTATTTTCAGCATAGGCTTTTTAATTTGGTAAAAACCATGCAGCATGCCCTGTTGAAGTTCTTGTTTGTTTGACTTAAAGTATGACAACTTGTGTATTGGTTTTCCATGCCAAGGTTTTGGTAGCTGGAAGGCTACAGGGATGGCTTCAGTGAGAAGGTGCCGGAAGCTTCCCCTGTGTTTGAATAGAGCCAATGCCAGATGGCTCCAATGGGGAGCCCGATGCTGGCCAAGGGTGAGCCCATCAGTGATGGTTGTAACACCTCTGGGATAACATAGTTAAGAAGAGGGGGAAAAATCCTACACAATGGCAACTTAGCTGCAGCTTGAGAGAGAGGAGTGAGAACATGAGATAGAAACAACTCTACAGACTTCAAGGTGAGTGAAGGAGAAGATGTTCGAGGCAACAGAGCAGAGATTCCCCTGCAGCCTGCGGTGCAGACCATGCTGAGGCAGCTGTGCCCTGCAGCCCATGGAGGTCCATGGTGGAGCAGGTCTTCACCTGCAACCCATGGAGAGCCCCATGCCAGTGCAGGGGGATGCCTGGAAGAGGCTGTGACCCCATGGGAAGCCTGTGCTGGATCAGGCTCCTGACAGGACCTGTGGAGAGAGGAGCTCATGCTGGAGCAGGTTTGCTGCAGAACTTCTGACCCTATGGGGACTCAAGCTGGAGCAGTCCGTTCCTGAAGGACTGCACTCATGGAAGGGACAAACACTGGAGCAGTCTGTTCCTGAAGGACTGCACCCTGTGGAAGGGGACACAGGCTGGCACAGTTTGTGAAGAACTGCAGCCTGTCATGGAGGACTGTCTCCCATTGGAAGGACCCCACATGGGAACAGGGGAAGAGTGTGAGGAGTCCTCCCCCTGAGGAGGAAGGAGAGGCAAAGACTGTGTGGTGAACTGACCACAACTTTCATTCCGTCTTCCTGCACTGCTGGGATGGGGAGGAGGTAAAGAATTTGGGAGTAAAATTAATCCCAGGAAGAAGGGAGAGGTGGGGGAAAGTGTTTTAAAATTTCATTTATATTTTCTCATTATCCTACCCTTCTTTGATTGGTAGTAAATTAAACTGATTTCTCCGAAGTCCGAGTCTGGTTTGCCCATGTTGGTAACCGGTGAGTGATCTCTCCCTGTCTTTATCTCAGCCCACAGGCATTTAGTTGTATCTTGTTTCCCCTGTCCAGCTGAGGAGGGCAGTGATAAAGCAGCTTTGGTGACACCCACCACAGCTTAGTGCCAAATTTTTTTGTAGCTTGCTGAGTTGTCTGCATTGTGCTCACTATGCTGTGAGTTGTCATGAGTGATGTTACACTGTTAATGTAGTAGCAGATATGTAGGAATATTTAATGGGAAATTAAATATATAATTATGTATTACAGTTCATTCTTACTGCTTAGATTTTGACATTTTTTTGTTTCTCTCTGTCGTGGTTTAAACACAGGACACAGCTCGATCACTCACTCAACCCTCCCCCCTTCTGGCCCTCCCCTCTTTCCTCCCCACTCCCGGAGGAGTGGGAGGAAAGATGAGCCGAAGGACTCCCACGGGTTCAGATAACAACAATCCAGTAACTAAGGTATAACACAAATCACTATTGCTATCACCAATAATAATAACGATAAGGAAAACAAGGGAAGAGGGTACGATACCACCCGCTGAAAACAAGCCCGACCGGGAAGTTCCCTCTCCTTCCGGGTAACTCCCAGTTACCTCCTGGTCATGACATGCTATGGTATGGAATACCTGTTTGGTCAGTTTGGGTCCTGTCCCTCCTTCCTCCCAGCCCCTCTGCTCCCCGGCAGAGCATGAGGCTCACAAAGTTCTTGGTCATGGCAAACATGCTTAGCAACAACCAAAAACATTGCTCTTATCAGCCTTGTTCCCAGGTTAAGTCAAAATACCAGCTACTGAAGAGAAGACAAACTGACTGCAACTGCTGAACCCAGGACACTCTCCTATAGTTATAGAAAAGAATATAAGATTAAACTAAATACAAAATTTTCAGTCCCAGTTAAGCAGGTATAATTGTAGTGGTAAACCTTCTGGATATTTACACTGTCAAAGTTCATAGAGAAAAGGTGTGCTGTGTTTGTGACTACCTTAGAATATACTAATTATGCTAGGAATAATGCTACAAATCTTTAAATTCACAATTCCTGAGAAATCATAAGCTGTCTGAATTATATTGTGGCAGATACTTTGAAGGTGTAGTTCCTATTTTAACCTCTGTATAGGGAAATCTTAAACTCAGGAGTTTGTACCTGAATTAGGGTTGTGACAGGTGGAAGCAGGGTCACAACAGTGAGCAAAAAATCTTTTTTTGTTAATTCTGTAATAGCTTTCAACCAGTGCTCTGAATTATCTCAGCTGTAATTATGTAAAATGAGTTTGCTTTCATACTGAATGCTGGATGTGATTCTGGAAGTTAGTTAGCAGTATCAAAATGTCAGAGGAGAATTAAAGCTAAGAAACATAGTTGTTCCGAGCTTCTGAAAGCTGCTCTGGTGCTGGGACACCCATTTGTGTCTCTTCTTACCACAGAATATTTGCAGTGGAACTCAGGTAAAGATAAGTGTTGCCTTAAAATTAAAATAATTGTTTCTCACTAAAAGATATCTTAACATTTTACAGCCTCTGTGCTTTGAGGCATCAAATTTGGTGTACACTGTACATCCCTTCCTATAGAAGGGATTGCTTCTTATCTACTGTCACTGAAAACTCTTCTTCCTGGCTGGCAATAACAGTAAGGGCCTTTTGCTTTCCGATAGTTTCTCCTGGTTTTGGATCCATCCCAGTGTAAGTTCTGGGTAGAAAGGAGCTATGTTTATTTTTTGTTCATCCTGTATGATTTTACTTAATGCTCTGAAACCTTCTTTTGTTACCATCCAGATATATATGCTTGGGTATATATACAATTATTTTTTTAAACCTGTATTAATTTTAGTCATCACAGATGTTTTCACATCTGGAGAGATAAGTGTCTTCAGCAACACTTACAGTAACCTGTAAGTGGTTGGAGGGGATAATTGAATATAGGAATTAAAGGAAGAGGTAATGAATTCGGAAAAAGTCAAAAAAACTTTTGGGCCCAGAATCTTTTCAGGTTTTAACAGTAAGCAAAATGTAAAGTAAACCCAGACCAATACAGTTTTAATGGTTCAGCAGCTAAGCTTGTGTACTTCATATCTCTTCAGTGGAGGGAAAGGGAATTTAGCACCAAGTACACAAGGAGAGGAAAAGGTGGCAGCAGGGGCACGCTTTCCTTGAATATTGTGTCTGAGACTTAAGGGTGTGTTACTTGATTCATGAAAAAGGATTTGTCTTGGTGAATGGGAGTTTTGTTTATTGATTATTTGAATTGCTTCTGTGGTAGAGGAGCTTATTTTTGTCTGGGGAGTTTTTCTCTATACTTGGAGCCTCTCAAATGTGAATACTCCTATGCTTAGCATGTCCTGGCCTTAGGAATCTGATAAATCTTCATGACTGCTACATCTGTGTTTAAAATTTAGAAATTGTGATCTGGAATATTTTGCCATGGCATGATATTGTCTTGAACTTAGCAGAGGGAGGTAAACATCAGTTTACAGGTGTATATCCAGCAATCCAAAGCCGTTGCAGTATGCTGAAAATTAACTTGGTTTTAGTTTATTGCATTCTAGTTTTAGTAGGATGAGAATAGGAATAGGCCTTTGCTCTTACTTGGGCTAACAAGTCAGCATTTTTCATTGTGGGCTGTAAGAGAGCAGGTTAGAACCAGCGTATTTCATACATCTTGATTAAAAAGCTTGACAAATGTACCTCAAGAAGGTTGTCAAACCCCTATACTTCGAGTGAAAACCAGTCACGTCCTGGGAACTTGTAGAAACTGGGATTGGGGAAATGTGCTGAGTTGCTGAACAAGCTTAAAGAGTGTTTTTACAAGCTAACATACTTTATAGTGCAAATATAGCACTTTGTTAAATGAAGGAAGGGAGTGGATTTACCCTTTGTAGTTAAAGGTGGTTGTAGCTGCTTGAATTACCTGCAAGCTGCTCTTTTGATGGCAAAGCCTGCTGCATCTCCATATAAAGGTTTTGGACTCCACCAGGAGGTTCCAGATAATCTGTGTCCTGAATTTCACTACTATGGATAGGCATTGTTTCCTTTACCTCCTCCTCCTGCCCCGTGGGAAAGGTATATTTGTTCTTTCTTATTGTACTGGTGCAGCCACCTGAATTCATCATAGCAACAATTTTGCTGTAAGGTGCTGCCAGCAACCACTTGGCTGACATCCCACAACAAGAATAGCCTGCATGCAAGTTCTGATGCTAAATCATGCGTAGGTTAACCTTTGTAACCCATCTCAAATCAGTGTATGTTGTCTCTGGGGAACAAATCTGACCTATTTATAGGAATACTCTGCCTGCATTAGATGGCTTGCATCAAAACTATGCAATTAATGCCACCAGCAGTTGTTGCTGGGAAGCTTCCCTGCTGTGAGGCAATGTCTGTGGGAAACTACCCTTGTAGAAAGTAACTCCCTTTTCCACCTTAAGATTCCACATGACTGAGTCATTGAATATGGAAATACCAGTAAGATGTATATCACTGAAATAGTGTCATGTGCAAGAACAAGTTACAGTTCATGTTCACTTTCATCTGACCTGTGACATGAGTGGTACTAGCAACATTTAAATGAAAGATGTTGTGGCCTGTCATCCAGGATATCATGTGAGGACTGTAAATACTGCAAGGCATTCTTTAAGCTGACATCAGTTACATGTCAGATGCCATGCTTGAATGCTGGCACTTAATGTAGTATAGTGGTCCAGCCACTAGCAGTTAGCACAGAGGAAAGTTTTTAGATGACCAGGTGTTCTCCAAAATTTGAACAGTGGGACAAATCTTTAGAGACAAAAGGTGGCAAATATTTTGTGGTTCTTTTTTCTTTTTTGTTCCTTTCCTTTCCTTCCCCTCCAAGTCGCTTTAATTATGTGAAAATAGGCTTTTCTTCCCAGAAGGAGAAAATTCTTTGTCTCCTTTTATAATAACTAAGTGTACAAGGAACAGGTTAAGGTATTACTGAATTAATTACTTTTCCTTTCTCACTTTGTCTTTGATCTATTCATCTGGATTGTCTCCTTCCATGATTAGGTGAAAATTGTTGGCCTGTAGTTGAGTAACAAGATGACTTTCAAAATGCCTGCTTTTGCCTGTATGTAAAATTGCATGATTAACACTTCTGTAATGGGGCAGTAGAAGAACACTGGTTGAAAGGATTCATGAGCTTCAGCCGTTGTTACTGTTCCCTTAGATACTTTCTTTCCTGCAAAAATGAGAATCTTAAAACATTCAGGCTAGCCTTGTGCTCTGTAAAGTTTAATAGTTTTCCAGTGGTTTGTTTTTGTTTCTTTTTTTTAAACAAATGTGATAGGATGGCAAGGTACCACAAGCAAATTTAAGAAACTAGGCATGACAAGTTTAGACAAGGAAGGAGCAGTACTGTCTTGTATCTTTAATGAAGCTTTTTGGGGGTTTAGGTACTTAAGAGAAAATGTAGTTTATATACAGCAAACACAGTTGCTTCTAAAATGGGGGATTACTTAAAGTATGAGACAATATCTAATTTGAAGGGTTGCAAGTGCCTCAACAAGATTTCAGAATTTAAAATGAACTTGGAAAAAGGTGTGGAATGGAAGGAAACAAAAGCAATGTATTTCAATAGGTTTATCACAGATTATTTTGTGAGTGTAGGTTGGACTAGTGACCTGCATATCACAGGGTTCACAAGAAGCAGTTTTGCAGAAAAGTACTTTGAGCTTTTTCTGTTTTATTATACATCACTCAGAGTATGATGCAATATCATGCTGTTAGTTGGGGTATAGAAAGCAACTATTCAGTCATTAATTAAGCATTGTATTTGTAAGATACTTTATCTTTCACTCTGGTCAGCATCTTAAGATATTAGCTTTAGTCAGTGTGAGGTCTGGGTGTAGCATGATATAAAGGTGTGTGGGTGAGGAGGTTGGAAGAGAGGAAAAGAAGACTTAAGTAGAGAACTAGAACACAACATGACCTTTTAGGGAAGGTCTAAAAGAGTTGAGGTAGTTTACTTTAAAACGAGAAGCCTGGTAAAGACAAACCTTTGAAGATTTAAGAACCATGCTCTCCTCATAGCTGTCTATAATACTTTAAGGACAGTAATGGTCAAGATGTGGTCAAGGAATGTACAACTGACTGCTACAGCTACTTCTGGGCCTACCTCTACTAAGTATGTTTGAGTAAATTTATTTTGCTTGTAGGATTAATGTGTGACCAATAGTGAAAAGAAAAAGGATGTTCAGTAGATAAATTACTATAGGATTTATAGTCTAGCACATAAATCCTGTGTATGAGAGTGTAATAATACTTCAGTAGCATGGAGAATAGTGTACTTGCAAGGAGGTGTTTTGTATCATGGATTTTTTTCTTTGAGAATATTGTGAACTCTCCATCTGAAAGCTGGCTTGTCATATCTCAGTCATAAAGCCCTGGTATCTTATATGCTTTCTTGTATATCATTACGTGAGATCAGCTTACATATTTTACGCAGTCCTTCAGTTTGAGAGTAAGAACTGTTTAGATCCATGGGGAGAAGGAAGATAGGGAAGGACAAGTAGAAATGAACCCTTTTGCTGTTAAAAGTGCTATGCATGCTTATGGAATAGAATCATAGAATAGTTAGGGTTGGAAAGGACCTTAAGATCATCTAGTTTCAACCCTCCTGCGAAAGCAGGGACATCTCACACTAAACCATGCCACCCAAGGCTTCATCCAACCTGGCCTTGAACTCTGCCAGGGAAGGAGCACTTTCAGATAAATGAGGAAACATATCGCCCCTGTGCTTTAATTAATGTTGACAAATAGTGGCTCTACCTACAATGTCACTACTTGAAGACAAAATGAACAAAAACCAGCTAAGATAGAGAGGAGAATATCTACAGAGATCCTTGCCTTTGTAGCTGTCATTGGTAAAGTGAAATCTCAAAGCATGGAGTCAGGTTTTGCAGAAATTTTTAGCCAGTGCTAGTGATAAACTCAGTTATTTTCCCAGTATTAGCTTTGAGATTCAGAAGACTGAAGGAAAAAAGTTGATTTTGGTGAATTAGGAAGTATACCTAAAAACAGGTCATGGACTTCAGCAAGAACAAATACTTCAGTGATTATTTTATGAGGTTAAAAATTGGTGATTAACTCATGTTCGTGGTGTTGTTGGAACTGTTTTTAGTTTGTCTGAATTTTGGTATGATTAATGCAATATACTTTTTGCTGCCATGCTTAGTGCTTCAAGCTTTTAAATATTTCCTTTTGTTTTGGCAGAGAACTAGTTGTTTGATGGTAGACTTGGCTTTTCTGTGCACTGGAATGCCAGAGGCATCACAGCCTTACTTTGTAACTTGCAATAATAATTTAACATAAACACTATAATTGCTATGTTTACCTCCATTTTACAAGCTGGAAAAACAGTTATAAATTATATGAATTTAGAAGGCAGTAACACCAGCTTGAGTGCAGGAGGAATAGAGAAACAGTACTAAACTGATTTAGAAATGAAATAACCAAGGTGGCTCTGGACCTACATATTGACAAATATATGCTTATGAGAATGCAACCCAAAATTTGTCAGCAAGATAATGACTTACAATTAATGCTGGTTTACACCCAATCAAGGTGTTGGTTTTGTTTTGTTTTTGTTTGGGTTTTGGTTTTGTTTTGTTTTTTTTTTTTTTGTTGTCATTTTTATGTCATCAGGTTACTGCTGGTAATTCTTAATTACTCAATAGCCTTATTGTTGTTTTTCTCCACATCCTAATTTTAATCCTTTCTTTTGTGCCTCTCTTGAATAAGATAATAGTTTCCGTTGCTAAAGGGCTTGTGTCTGGTCAAGTTTTCCAGTGCTGAAGTCCAATTAGAGCCATCCAAGATGGTGGTTTTAGGGGTGCTGTTTGTTATCAAACTGCAGATGTCTATCATTTAGTCAACTAAGTGGTGGTGGTATCTTAACTTTGGGGTGACTGGTGGTGTAGGTAGATTGGAATGAATTGCTTTATTCCTGCCAGGTATTGAGCAAAGCATCCGTAAAAAAAAATCCAGACAAAGGAAATCTCTAAATACTAATTGCAAAACTGCATTCACATGCTTAAAAGTGGCTATATAACACTTAGAACTTGTGGTTGTGACTGTTTGGGGGGGACAACAAATCAATAAGTAACAGAAGATTCAATTGCCTGCATTTATCTGTGTGATAGTTTCTCACAGATCTGTTTCAGCATAGGGGGCATTATTGATTCTCAACTTCTTCTCAAGTCATCAGCTGATGAAAATACGTCGTGAGTTCCTGTACAGTAAATTACTACTTCATTAGTTGTGTTGTATCTGCTTAGAGCTGGTCTTGGTTAATTCTTGCCTGGCTTTTTATAAAGCTGAGCTCTGTAATCCGTCATGTAATCAGCCTGTTTACAGAGAGGCCACATATACACCAACTGTTTAGGTTATGTCTTACAACTTTTAGTAAATTATGGTATTAAATTATAAAAGAATTTTAACATTGAAGGTGTATTTCTTGAAACTTTGCTGATGCAGCACTACAAACTGCAACAGTTCATACTCTCAGAAAGGTGGAAAACCTACCACATACGGTATTACATGTATTATGAACTGGGATTTGGTAACTTTATCTCTTTTTACCAGTATTAGCAACTGACCTGAGATTTCTCTTGTACTTAAGTGTAAAATGTATGTGTTAGCTATTTACTAAAGGATAACAAAATCAGTTTATAAAAGCTAAATATCTTTTGCTCCATGGTATGAAAGGAAGCAAACAGAACACTCATGTGAAGGGCCAAAAGCAGCATCTGTGAATTTGTGCTCTAGTTCCAGTTAAGAATTTAAAGCCATAGAAGTAAAAGTAAATATATATTTATGTGTATATAAACCCAACATGGAAATACAAGTAAAATACATTGCCTGAAGGAAGCATAACTTTAGGTTATTTAAAACTAAGTCTGCATGTTGGCATTTTAAAATGTAATGTTCAGGTACAATTGCAAATTGTACCGAGTTCTTGAAATAAAAGAAAGGTTGATGGGACATCTTAATTAAAGCTTTTCCTCCAAAAAGGACTCTAGATCAGGTCAGCTGTAGCTTTGCCTAGCTGTATCTTGAAGAAGTCCAAGGACTTCTCCAACCCCTCTGGGGAATCTGTTTCTGTGCTTCACTGCATGACCTGTGGTAGAAGTCTACATTAAAATTTAAACAACTCATAATTTCAGCTTTTTTAACCAAAACTTCTGTACAGCAGCAGTATTGCTTAGTAAGTCTGATTTAATTAGCATTGTTATATAATGTTGTGTCTTATATTGTTTAGAAAATGGATCTTAGTATTCTTTGTGTATTTTGGACTGCTATTTAGCCATGAGTGTCCAGAAAATAACCATGTGAATGCATACTTTTCATAAAGGACAACCCATCTAAAGCTCAGTTGTTTTCCTTGGGCAGTAGTTTGTGTTTGTTAATGCTGAAATTCACCTGATGTCTTATCCTATGGTCACAGAGGGGGGTGATTTTTGGTGTCATCTAGAACCATGGATAATCATAACCAGTTTCCACCTTGCTATCCAGGGTTTTGTCTTAATGTTTGCTGTATGGAATGTAAATTAGTGGGATAACCACTGTTAACTAATGCTCTAGAAAGGGAACCACTGTATTAATACTCCTTCTTGCTGTGTCTTAATATGTGAGAAAAAGGATTCTTCTTTCTTTTTGTGCCTTAACAATTCAGTTTGTTTTAAGAACCTTTGGTGAAGGATCTTACCAGAACTATTTCAACACCATTATTTCCACCCCCTACTCCCTGCCTCCTTCCCTCTTTTACACACTTTTCTTCATCTTTCAGAGAAGTATAATAGCTGTGGGTGGGACATTTTCTATCTGCCAGAAGTATCGTCTTCACCTGCAAGCTCACAGGGTTCTCACAAGCCTACAGATTCTAGTCTCATAATGTTTCTCATATGATTTTTCTCATATGGGTCTACAAAGCTCTTAGGATTTCATGTAATTGCTCCTTTTAAAAATGTGTGTTGTTTTGCTGTCTTCCATTCTTCTGGAAGAAATGTTTATTTAAAGCATGTCAGCAGTTTTGTATTTTGTATTTTGGCTTTGCTAGAGCTCTTGGGTGAATACTTGCTGTTCCCAGTGGGTTTTGTTGTTATTGTTGTATTTATTCTAAGACCTTTTACATTGTACAGTCAGCTCAAGAACCTTGCTTAGATGTGGGGAATAACTTCAGCAATAACTGAAGTTTGGAAACTTTCTGGTCTTTGTAGAGATTTAGTTTTTTAGAAATAAATGTAAAAAAAACCAAAAAGCTTGCGTGTTACAGCTTTTTCTTTATCAATCCTTTTGCATGTTGGTCATTGACCAGCCTTGTCACCTGTGAGGTTTCTTGCATATGCTTTGAAATGTCTTCATTATTAGCTTTTATCAAACTAATCCTTCAGAAAACTTTTGCTCAGTGTTTCTTTTATTTTTGTTGTTGTTGTTGTTTGGTCAGCATAATTAACCTAATTTTTCATTTGCAGCATGTCCATAAGTTTTTGGCTTTTAAATATAAAGTTTGGCACCCCTTTACCGTTTTGTCTAAGTCATCAGTAATAACGGCTTCGTGACTTCCCAGGAACTTTACTCCAAAGTCAAGAAACATGGGGTTTTTTAATCATTAAATAACAATTCCTCCCCATTTAAAAAGAAAAATTAGACACTTAAGATGCTATAAAATTATTTTCCTGAGCTTTGGGCTGTTTTCTTGAACTTGGTAGCAATTCATTCTCTCTCTGTAAGATTCTCTGTGTGTAACTAAATGGTTAATGAGAGCTGTATAGAATTTTAATCTCCACATTAAAATGTGGCTACTGAAGTGGAGTTCTCTGCTTGGCTCTGGCACTCCTGATCTCACAGACATGGTGGTGAAATAAGTGATTCCTGTGTCTGCATTTTAATGAGATTGATGATTACCTCTGGGTCATGGAACTTGATTGGTTACTTCCAGTAGAGAAAGTTACCCTCTCTGTCTCCTGTGTTCATACAGGACTAGAAAATGCACTCATAGGTGAGATGGGCAGAACTTCCTTATAGACTGATGTTGAGCAGCTGGTCATTATGGTCTTTTATTTGGTGAAAATTCTGTTTCCTTTCATCCTTTCAATCCATTTAATTCTGTACTTCCTAACAAGTACTTCAGATTCTGACATCTTTCATGTGAAAGATTTATACTTTGTTAGATAATTTTTGAATGTAAACCACCTTGTCAAAATATTTATCAGTAGCTTTTGGAATTATTTGAAAGTTGTATATATGCAAGCCTTTTGGGTAGTTATCTTTGCATATGGCTGCTAATGCAATTTAAAAGTGTATCACAAACAATGCCCTGACAGTGCAGCTGTATAATTTATTAAAGCCTGCCACATGCACATCTGACAACTTAATTTGCAGCTTTTATCCTGTCCTTCAGTGATTTCTTACCTTGTTTACAGATGCCAGTGAAGAGAGATGAGCGTTATAACATTCAGTGAAGGCCATCTAATTTGAGCTTTTTGAAAGCATAAGGAAGTAAATTCAACAGATGCACAGCCCTTTCAGAGTACCCTGCTTAGTAGGTTCTTGTGTATTCAAGTGAGGCTTCTCCACGTGCATTTCTGCTTTTTGCAGTCTCTTGCTTGGAGAAGAACAGTGGGTGTCCTGAAACCAGCCTCTTGGAGACCTGTGTGATGAGACAGTCTCTGATTTATAGGATTTCTGACTCCGGGCCTGGGTTTTACAAGTGATTAGTTTCTCTTCTTCTGTTGAGAACTTAAATTAAGAAATTAGGTTTATTCTGGTTTTTAGTACTATTTACGTAGTTTAGGTAAAGTATTTGGTGAGTGAAATATATCGCATTTAGGAAAGAGCATAGAGTCTGAGATTTTTGATGATTGCATTATTGGGACAGGATAATGTGGCTGTAAAGGTGTTACAAGTTTTATGTTTGGTTCAATTTTATCTGAATTTTTCTGTTGTGAAATGCTTGTGAAAGATATGCTGCCAGTCTCATGATACAGTTTCAAACTTTTTTGTGTTAAAAGACGCCCAAAGAATTGCATTCCCAGGAACTGGATTTTTTTTAGAAGAAAACAGACTTGCAAAAAACCATGTCAGACTACATATCACACTATGGGAGGTACTACTATAAACACCTCCCTAAGAAAAAGGTGTTAAAATATCTAAACACGCATGTTCTCTGTGTAAGAACTTGATGCAGAATATGCTGAAAACTTGCTTTTGATGCTTAGTTTTTGGAACAGAGTAATTTCAGGGAGGCTGGAGGGGGAAAAAAAGAAAAAAAGCAATACATTGTGCCACTAATGAAAAAAGAGTGGTGTGTGGGTCTAGGGAGGTGTGAGAAAGAATGATGGACTGTCAGGCTCACCTAATAATACTTCTGTTTGCATGTCAAACGTGTTAAAGAATAATTCTAAAACTATCGCTAGTTACTTTTGTATAAAAGTAGTTCTTGTGAAAATGGATAAGAAGCTGGGTTAGTAAAGGTGACTGGAGAATCATGACAGTAATACAGACTTTGAAGCACTTGAAGTACTGCAGGGAGTGCTGGGGTGCCCTCTCCCTCTGACCCCTAGCAGAAGCCTTCTCACCACCAAATCTTGACTCAGGACCCTGCTGACCCAGCTATAAGGCAGGTCTCCTTTCCTGTCTTATTGCAGGAGAGGGGAAGACTACTGCTTACTGGGGAAAGCAGTTATTTCTAGACCCTTCACCTCTCCAGTGTTGGTAGAAGGGGGGAAGGACTTGGCTCTGCAGCAAGGTGGGGTGGGCTGAATGCAGAGTAGGAGGTGCTGAAGGAGAAGCACAGTAGCTGCTTATGTTGGGCATCACTATCAGATGCTGAAATAGTATTACTTACACAATAAAATTGTGTTTGTAGTCTTTGGTGTTGCATATGCTTAGGACCATAATGCTGCTAAGTTGCTGGTCTTTGTCCCATTCCTACTCAAAGTTTCAGATGGAAATAACCTAGGAAGAAGCTATGGTTTTTTGAAAGCACCGCATTTATATTTTTCTTTCCTTCCTCTTGACTGACTGTTTACTGTGCTTTCCTTCCTTGGGTCATGATTTCACTGACAAGATCGATTTTACTGCTAGATAATCAACTTCCCGCATTCAAAAAAGGGAGGAGGGGCAATGATGACAGGCATTCTGCTTTTACTGTGTAATGTACAACCCTACTGTTTCTGTTTGTTCTGAAATACACTGGCTTTCTTAGCTGGTGTCTCTAATGAAAGTCAAGTGTCGTAGGCATCTTGGAGAGGCTTTGGCCTTAGATTTTGTCAGCTGAACATATGAGAATATGAGCATGGGAATGCACAGTTTATGAATTCCTGTCTGGGGTTTCAGCTTGACCTGGGTTGCATTTAAAGAAGCGGTGTATCCCCAGCAGTGAAAGTTTAGGTAGCTGGGATGCAAGTCTAGCTGCACAGGTAATTGAGGTGCTGTAGTGGCTGTGCACCAGTTTTAGGAATGTCAGTAACACTATAAGATAAAGTACCTTCATGTCTGTTCATCTAGATGCTTAACTAATTACAGCCAAAATTCTGTCATTCTCAGTGTGTTTTCTGAGTGGTTCAAATAGGTTTTTGCTAGTATAACGTCCCAGTATTTAAAGGATAGCTACAAAGAAGATGGAAACTTCCTTTTACAAGGAGACATGGAAAACAAGGGGGGGGGCGAGGGGTGGTGTAATGATTGCAAGTTACTCCTGGTAAGATGCCGATTGGACACTAGAGGAGAAGTTTTTGCAATGAGAGGAGTCAGCCCTAAAGGGGGTCTGCAGGAAAGCTGGAGGCATTTGTTCCAAGGGCATGTAGTGATAGGACAAGGGGGAATGGCTTTAATCTGAAAGAGGGGGGATTTAGACTGGATATTAGGAAGAAACTCTTTACTGTGAGAATGTTGAGACACTGGAACAGGTTGCCCACAAAAGTTATGGCTGCCCCATCCCTGATGCTGTTCAAGGCCAGGATGGATGGGGCTTTGAGCAACCTGGTCTAGTGGAAGGTATCTCACTAGATAGGGGGGATACCTTCAATCCAAGAGGTTGGAACTGGATGATCATAAGGTCCTTTCCAACCCAAACCATTCTATGATTTACTGGAATAATCTTCTCAGGGAAGTGGTGGATTCCCCAGTTTTGGACATTTAAGATTCAGCTGGACAGGGTGCTGGGACAGGTAGTCTAGGTCATGCTTTCCTAAGTTGGACCGGATGATCCTTAAGGTCCCTTTTAACCTGGTGTTCTATGATAATTCCACTTACAGCATAGTAAGTTTTGAATAGTGATACAATACAGTGCATTTTCTTAATTTAGCATTTTGGTTTTGTATATTTAATGGTTGAAATACTGTAAAAGTTTAGGTTAAGTTCATATAAGCAATTATGAAACTGGTTTGACTGCACAGGAAAGAATGAATACTGATGGTTCACTGCCAAAATCTGAGGCTGTGTGAAGGCATCCTCTAGGTCAAATTTTGCTTGATGCTGTAATTAAACACCTGGGGGATGGAGTGTGAAGTACCCAGCTGAAACACAAGACAAAGCTCCTTAGGAATGCAAAGCTGTGACTGCTCAGGGTCAGAGTTCAAAGTGTTCTTAGCAAGATCCAAAAGTGGTAGGAGAACAAGAATACATTTGGATAGCAATAATCATTGGTATTAAGTGCAAGATACAGAGGAAGATACACCAAATGTGCAAGATACAGAGCAAGACATGCAAGATGCAGGAATTAAGGTTTTAAATGTGATTGCAAAAAGAAAGGCATGGTCCCTATGGATGTGCAGAAACCAAGAGGCAAGAGGAGGCAATGCAGTGAGGTTGGATGTTAAGAAAAACATCACTTTTCTGGGTGTGAGAATATTAATAGTAAAATTGGCAAGAATGTCACTGAATCTACATTTATCATTCCTTGCAGACAGTTGCATTGTGGATAAAAGAACAGTTGGCCCTAATTTTGGCAGGGCTCTTGAATCTATCTAAAATCTTCTCTATTCTTTTTCACCCTTAAGATCCATCCATATTTTATTTTGTCTGGTAGTCTGTATAATACTGCATTATTCTTTAATCTTAGTATTCATTGTTAGGATGAACAATGTCAGTTGCCTTCCCAGTATTGTTATGCAGTTTTTAGGGTATGAAGAAACCTTCTTAAAAATCTGATTTTATGTTTATCATAATAATGTTTTAAAATGTGGGGGCTTTCTTGGTTGGCTGTTTGGTTTGGTTTTTTTTAAGCAGCTTTAATGATAGCCCTTCAATAACGTTTGTAACATTGCAGTGTAAATCCTTTATACAGCTGAAAATCAGCGGAACATTTTGAAGCCCTAGTAAGAGAACTCCCGAATTTTTAAAACCGCTAACATAGAAGATGGAGTGGTTCTGCTATGGAACAATACTGACATCCAGTGGTGCTCTCGTACTAGTGCTTTCTTTGAAGTTGCACTTTGCTTTATTGTTAAAATTGTTCTCTCCTTTCCTGGAGTTACCAAGTATAATAAATTTGAAAGCTTTCTGCGAGTTCCTGCCCCCCTTTCATTTTGTACGGCATGATTGCATAACTGTGCTTTCTTAGCAAAGCAATAGAAGAAACATTCTGATTTCTACATACACACATTGAAAAATGGCTACATAAAGTCTACTGTAAGATGTAGGCTGGCACTGAATTACAGGAAGTACTGTTAGCGCAGTTTCTGTTTTCTGCTAATATCACTGATTCTGTGAAGAGCTGTGAGTCTGAAATGTGTAAATTTTACAGAGCATGCTTATTAATATTAATTTCTTTCATTCTTTCCTTAAAGAAAGCTTCTCCTTAATAAAATGTGAATTGTAGAGATGATAGGAGAGAATTACAGAGGGCTGCTAGAAAAATACAAGATGAGATAAAGGCTAGAAGATTGAACATTTCTGTTTGTGCATGAGCTGTTAATTACAACCAGAGGAAAATGTGCTTGTGACAAATAAACATTATTAGGAAAGTTTTTTACGTGGTGGATTTAATTCTAGCATAAAGCTCTTATTTTAAACCTATTAAAGTGTATGCATGTGTGTACATGTGCTTGGTTGTCTACAGATCCAGTATGTGATCCAGCAGTATAGAGTAGACAAGAAAAAAATTGTATGTACTCTTGATATCACTGATTTTCTTCAGTGTTTCAGACATAGGTAGTAATGGTGTAGTAGTACAGAAATCTGTCTGTACAGATTTAGGCCATGTCAGGAATAGTCTGTTCTTGATGAAGTAAAGCAGAAGATAAAATG
Organism: Agapornis roseicollis; assembly: GCA_002631895.1. NCBI lineage: Eukaryota > Metazoa > Chordata > Aves > Psittaciformes > Psittacidae > Agapornis > Agapornis roseicollis. The sequence goes on from NDXB01015933.1 coordinate 29,181, forward strand.
AGGTAAGTAGAGGCGCAGCAGAGATTGGTAGTACAGGATCACAGCCCTTAGCAATGGGAAATACAGAAAAGGAGAATGTGCACACCTATTATGTGCAAAAGTGGGTTATTAAATTGATATCATACTTTATCTGAAGGAGCAGTGGGAAAACAGCTTTGCCTGTCACTGATGCAATATGTGTATTACAAAGGAAAAATTACTGAAATCTGTTTCTCACAGAAGCTTATTGAGAACATTTTGACAGAAAAATTGCAGATTTGGATTTTTATGTGAATGGTTCACGTAGAAAATGCTGATTCATTACTAATGGCTTTGTTTTAATGTTTCATTTGAAGGTAAGAATCTATGTACTTTGTAGGAGATGTTCTTCTGACAAAAGCTGTTGCTAAGAGGATTGTACTGCTACATGTCTCAGATGAGCAGAGCTGGAGGGGGGGAGGAATAGGTGAGATATCCCTCCAGGTTTCAGCAAACATAATGTGGAAGAACTGTAGTAGAAGCATTTATTTTTCTCTCCCTACCAGTCTCTTTCAAGCGGATGCGCCACAAATCACCAGCTCAGCCATTTGCGGCAGCTTTCTGCCCATTTGGTTGTAAACTGATTTTATTATATTTTTTTTTTTTTAATTTGATTGTTTTTTTAATTTGATTGTTTTAATTTGATTGTTTTAAAACCTGTGCAAGAAACAAGTCTAGTGAATACTTTTTTCCTTGGAAACCAAAGGTGCTTGCAATGCATGTTATTCTAGTTACCAGTCCTCTTAGAAACAAGTTCTGTGTCAGTTTGTGTGTGTGTTGGTGGTTCGGTTTTTGTGTTTTGTTGGGGGTTTAAGGGTTGTTTTTTTTTTTTTTTTTTTTTTTGTTTTGGTTTTTTTCTTTTTTTTTTTTTTTTTTTTTTTA
>NDXB01015933.1:30173-53956 GCA_002631895.1 Agapornis roseicollis
TTTTTTTTTTTTTTTTGTTTGGCTTTGAGTCTTTGCTTCTTTTTTTGTTTGGTTTGGTTGGTTTGGTTTGTATGTTTGGTTGATTTATTTTTGTGGATAAGCCAAAATCTAAGTGGCCAGTTGGAACACAGCTGCCTCCTATTAAAGTCTTTCAGGCTCGTGTTCCAGGGTAGTAGTATCTGCATTGTATGTTAAAAAAATAATTTCTCATGACTGTCAGTGTAAGATGTCAGTGGTCACCTACGGGCTAGCCTTTGTCTTAGCTTTGTGGAGCTTGGCTGCTTCTCACTCTGTATTTCTCAGCCATTTATTTTACCATTTATTTATTGGCTACTTCACCTTAAGCAGAAGTGTGTCATTCTGAAATGGGAATTTATGGGAAGGGCAAAGGGAAATTTGAGGGGTTTGGCCTCAGCATTTTTATTCCAGGTTATTCCCCATCGCCCTGGCTTTTAGAGGGAAGGTGGGGACAGCTTGGGATGGAGGCCTGGAGAGCAAGAATTGACAAGGACACTGCTTGTACATCACTGCCCGGTAGCTTGTGGCTATGGGGAGCTTGTGAGCTGCTTCCAGCAGTCTGGTCTGGTTCATGAGTGGTTTAGGATTGCTTCCTGCCTCTTGTCAGTAGGAAATATATTGGATTAACATACCAGAATCATATTGTAGTTCACCTTTCATTATCTGATGTTGTGATATTTTGCAAAATGGGCAGAATGGGTAATTTAGATGTTGTTAGGCACTTGCATGAATAGAACAGACATCGCTGTATGTGTGTTCTCTTTGACTCCAGCTTTTGCTGTCTTCTGTTTTTTTTTTCAGGGTCAGATTTTTTTCTTTCCTTCATCTAATACAGAGAACATAAAGATTGAGTGGCTTTATGCTGTGAAGTTCCTATCTTCAGCATACCTTAGACTGTAATTAAAAGTGGATGGATAAGGGGGCTCTGTTACTTTCAGAGCCTGGAAAAAGAATCTCAGGCTTAATCTGTGTGGTGTGGGGGAAAGGATTATGTCATCTGAAGAGTTAATTTTGCCTGTTGCAACTCCCTTTTCATACTTGAGAGGTATAGATGTTTGGGTCTGGATTTTTTTTCCCCCCCTATATAAATGCATCTATTTTAAAAAAAATACTGTTGTGTTTTGGTGGTTTTGTTTGGTTTGTAGGTTGGTTTGGGTTTTTTATGTGTGTGGGTTTTCCTCTTCAAATATGTGAGCCTGTAGCAGGAAATATACAAAACTAAAGCTTAGGTAGTTCTAATAAGCGACTGTGGGAGGGGAGAAAAAAAGAACTTTCTGTAAGGTTGTAAAGAAAATCTAAACCTGTATTTGGAGTACTTGCTGCTGTATAATATAGTCTAACACAGTTATTAGGGCAAAATGGAAAGAGGGACTGGATGTACATTACTTCCAAGCTTCTTTTAAAAAAGGAGAAATCTGTGCTTTGGCTAATACTAGTGTAGAGTGTTTCTTGGTTGCGGTTTGTTCTATGATCAATTTCTAACCGTTTCTGATGAAATCTGCACTTTTGCATCCTGTTGCACCGAAAGTAACACCTGATGTATTGCTAGAAAGCTCTGCTAGTTTTGCTTTTTTGACTCTGTTGAAGTTGTTTAGCATAGTTTTGCTGACACAGTTGTTGATCTTTTTTTTCTTGAAAGTAATTTTGATCCTGCTCTTATGCATTTAAGTAATTTATGCTTTCATGTAATAAATATCTATAAAAACCAAACCAACCAACCCTAAGCTATAAAATATCCCTCCCACTTTGTTCACAGATTTTGCTTTTTTGAAGACTGTTTTAACAACCATGTTAATCAGTCTTCTGCTGAAAAGCTTTAGTGTTTGCTTAAATCAAAGTAATAGATGTCCCCAGTGGCATTTCGTGATTGGTGCCTCTGTTACTTTGGCAGAGATCTCAGTCAGCAATGTTTCTGCTAAGTGCTGTTGCTTATATTAACACAAGTCAAAAATGAATAGTCTTTTCCAGTGAGTTTCTCTTTATTCTTCTGTCTCAAAAAAATTCCAAAGTAATGAGACAAACTACAATAAAAAATTATGTATAAATTTGTGCATATAAAGTTATAAACTGATTTTTTATTTTTATTATATTTTTTTTTTTTTTTTACTAAAGCAGAGAGGAATTTTGACAGCTGTTACTGCATCTTCACTTTGCAGTGATAAAGTAAAACATGACTGTGGTTTAGTGGAAGGTGTCCCTGCCTATGGCAGAAAGTTTGGAACTAGGTGATCTTTATTGTCCATTCCAGCCCAAACCATTCTATGATTCTGTGACTCAAAGTGAATTTTGTGGTAGCAGAATTGGTCTTATCCTGCATAAGACGAATTTAATTCTGGGTCAGATTGTTGATTTTGTTCAGTCTTTAAAAACATTTTTTTTTTTTCTTGCTGTAAAATGGTAGTGCTTATAACTCAATCCTAGGCTGAATCACTGTAGGAGAGCTGCAGTCCTGTTAGCTTCAGCAGAGATGAAGAATGACTTCATTTACATTAGAAGCAGAAGAGGAGGAATCTTCCCATGACTTGCTTGACAGTCTAGAACTCAGCTTACGGATTTCTGTAATCCCCCTAAGTCCTGCTGCTGAATTTACATTCGGTTTTACGCTGAAGATGGCAGAAGGGAAACCTGTAGAGTTTACAGTATTGTTCTTTCTAGGGAGTCTTCTGGCATAATTAAATCACAATCGAAGCCTTGAGAGCAGGATAGGACCTGTGTGATGTATCTATTCTAGTTTCCTCTGGCACAGAGTGGGAATGCTGTCCTACTTTACCTTCTGACTCCAGCTAAGCAGATCTGCTAATTTACAGTAGTTACCTGAATTGTTGTAGTACTTCAGCTCAGAGCCACTCAGCTGGGAAATAATGCACTCCCATGTAAGCCACCAAATCTTGCCACCTTATTCTTCTCAAGGATCTGCCTTTTATTAAAAAATAACATTGTTTCTTCTTATGTCTTTGTATATGCATTTTTTTCCTATTCAGTGCATCTCGGTTTGGATTGTTCTGGGTCTGGTTTTCTGTTGTTTTGTTGTGGGTTTTTTGGTTGGTGTTTTTTTGGTGATGGTAATCTGTTCCCTCAGGATTCGGTAGATGTCAGTGTTTGACTCGATCAGTTATATCCCATCAAGTATCAGGTTAGAGCAAAACTGGGATTGTTCATTAGTCTGGGAACACTGGCAGGGCTGTAGAGGGTGATGCCCAGCATCAAAAAGGCCTCTTAAGTGTGCTTTCCTTCAAATCGATTGCCTTGTTTGTATGTTACATTGTGGATGTTACTCTCTTTAATAAGAAGTGTTTCTTGACACACTCAGGAATATTTGGGTTTAATATTCATGAATGTATATTAAGCTTTCTTAAATCCTTCTATTTGTTGGGGAATGGTGATTTCTTGGTACGTAGTAATTTAAATGTTATTTGGGCAAATATTATGTTTCAGACTGAATATTTAGCAAACATCAATTATTTAATGATTGCTGTCATGTATTGAAATGAAATGAAGAGCTGTGCAGAGAAGGCAGATTGCCAGCTACGTAAAAATTAAAACTTGGGCTTCAAAGAGAAAATATTATTCAAAATGAATAACAAGTACCACGATTTCTGAGCACTTAAGTTAAAATTCCTATTGTTTTTAAAAGTTGTTTTGGAGGTTAGAATGCATCGACCCTTTTGAAGTAATTAGCTGAGTCCATTTAAAGCTAACACTGTTTAGAGGAACAAATTAATTTTATTCTCAGAACTTATGTCTGAACAGAATTTTTGCAAGAAGAAAGTGATTCCAGGCTACCACCATAAGGGTCACAAATGCCATTTCCAAATGTGGTTGTGGAGGGCATTTTCTATTCTTGTTTGAACTTTTTCACCATTCTTGAAGGTTGATGCTCTGTAATATGCTTCCAGTTTTATCACGTTCTTTGTAGCCCAGGCAAGCAAGAATACGTTCTATAGGATATATTCTTCTTAAGGAATACATTATACAGGGTGACAGTGTTATATGTTATGTGCCCCAGTCCTTTAAAGCTTAACCATACATTCTTGCTCTTTAGAAACAGATGTTTTCTGTGTTGTGTGTGGGATGAGTGTTTTTTAGTTTGGTTTGGTTTGTTTTCTTGCTTGCAAGTGAAATGAATGAAAATATGCTACTTAAATCAAGTAAAGACCAAATGTTTGATTTTGAAACCAGGTTCCCTTAATCCCAGGATGTGGGCATGAGGAATGTAGTTCAGAATAATTGGTATGATGGGAGTTGTTACTTTTTAAGTAGAGGTTTGGTTTGGCTTTCTTTGTTTAGAAATTATGGAAGAAGAAATCTTAATCTTATCTCAGTGTAAAGAAACTGATCACATGAAGCCATTTCCCATGTATTTTTAAATCTATGCTTCACCAGCACAACAGACACAAACTAAAGACAATAATCATATATACAGGAAAAATGTTTGCCTAATAGATGCATCACGTAATATTCTAATACTATATTTTGTCTTTAACAGGTATCTTTCAGATGAAGGAATTGAAGCTTGCGTAAATTCCTCTGAAAAAGTTAATACAAATGACATTATCCTGGTTGCCCTTAATGTAAGTTATGATTGTGAAAACTTTTTTCCTGACAAATCATGCTAAAAATGTTATATTTAATGGCAGAAGTGTAGGTTTGTGTGGCTAATTAAGTGTACAGTTATCTGTGTGATTAACATATAGGACAGTACTTCTCTCTCGCCTTGCATATATGGTTGTGAATTTTACTTGGAAATAACACCTATTCTGAACTGTGAAACTTGAAGGATGAAAAAATGAACGTAATTTGCAGTAGGAAAATATTTTTATGCTTATGAAATGTAAATCTGAAGTCAAAGTACAAGCAGTAATAAGATCAGAAGTGTTGTGTACTAACATCGCTGGTAAATATTAGTAAGCCTGCTCCCTTTCAGTAGCAATGAAACAAGGGCAGCGACTTAGTCTGTGTATTTGTTCTTTTAAAAACTTTATTCTATCATGAGGGAGAGTTTTGAGAATTTTACATTTTCTTTGTTTCAAACCTCTCAGACGTTTTAAAGCTTATGCACTGTATATAGTTTTATATGAACTTCATCCTTTGTACTAACTATATGTAGTTCCAATGGGAAAAGCAATATATTACTTAAGAGAAAAGATTACTTAAAAGTATTCTTTCTTAATGAAATTGTGAATTAGAAATCTTAAGGGACTATTTTGTCCATCTTTTACGATTCAACCATTTTTTGTTTAAGAGGATGCTCTGAAAAGTGTATCCTCTCTCCTCCTTTCATTTATTCTTTAAAGCATGTGTCTGATCACTCATACGTATGCATGCACCAGTTCATGTAATGAATTTGAAAAGAAGAAAAGCAAAATTATAATGCAGAAGTGCAAAGAATGTAATACAAGACATGCAGAGAGTAAGCATTTGTTTCTGGGCTGAAGGCATGTTTATATGTATCTCAGAATGGATTACTGGTTTAGAAAAATAACCCTAAGCAAACAAAACTTCCGACTTGTTGGGTATTACCCTGCGTGTAATTAAATACTGGAACAAGTACTAACATAGCATTTGTGCATGCATGTGCTTGCTTGGTAGATAATCAAATAACTCCAAAGCCAGTTTTAATTGCTTATCAGTGGTTTTGTCATTAAGTCAGTTGTTTTGATGCCCAGAAGATTAAGTTGCCTGTTGGGTAAGTAGAGAATAGCGGTGTGGTTTGAACAGCAGGATAACAGAGAATTTAGATTCCACTTCTTATAAACTCACAAATTCTTTCCTTGACTGCTAGAGACATGTTTTAGACAGAAGAAACCAAGAAGTCAATTGACCTTTTTTTTTTTGGTGTGTGAATTGCATAAGTGTGAAATAGACATAGATGTACCTTCAGTGCTTCAAATGTTTTTGTTTGGGTAGGATCTTGCAAAGAGTTTGTAAAAGTTGTGTATCCTTGTTGCTGCTATGATTGCAAAACACTTTGCTGGAGACTCATCAATTATATGGATATGGAATACGTGGGAACAGTTTATAGGAGCTTGTGTGCTATTCAGAGATAAATAACTGACCAATCAGTTCCCTCAGGTGGGCTTAGATTGAAAACTGAATGTGCTTTCTTGTCACTATGTATGGCTATCTTGAAAGTGGGTTGAGTGTTTATCCACTCTCTATATACTTGGAGTAAATACACTGAAAGAGCATCCCTACAGTTAGTTTTCTGCTTGTAGGATGCTGATGTTTCTTGCTAAAACCAGAACAAGCTACTTGTTTACAATGTTTTGCATGCTAAAATATAGAGCTGCTCAGTTCTGGATTAGGGTGCCAGAACAATAGTCCATTGGCGTGTATTAATGGCGAGTTAGTGTACAAGTTCCAATAGTAATTACATTTTGTCCTTCTATTGGAAGTGTTTATGATCATAATAAATAAAGAGAGTTTTCAGCAGTACAGTAATCTGCACCAGCATGTTCTATTTAAAGCCAATAGGCTTATTTCAAACAATGGAGTTTAAAAAGCATAGCTGGTTTAGGCTGCACTGCTTTTTTTACATTAAAAAAGCATTTAATAAAAACAAAAGGTAAATTTTTACTCTAGGTATAATTGCAAAATATCATCTCAACCTTTAATGAAGGATCTGTGCATATAAGAACAGACAAACTAAAAACTCTTTTCTCTGAAGTGCCAGATGGAGAGTGGAGAAAGATGTTTACCTGTGTTAAATCTCAGAGTTAGTAATTTTGTTTCATCTATTTAAAGCATTTTAATCATCTTTAAAAACGTGCGTAAAACAAGAATATAATTTAGAAACCAAAAGGATTTTTTCTGTGAACGCTTAGTTGTTAATTTTTTTCATCATACGCAGTTAGTGGGTTGTTTTTCTTAGTCTGTATATAGTGGAAGAAACATTATAGAAGAAACACCCTTCTTTTTCCTATTCTAAAATGATGATTTTTTTTTAAACAGGATGTTTTAGGTTAATATTCTCTTGTCTTCTGTGTTAATTTCAGACAGATTTAAGAACGATTGGTAAGAAATTCCTTCCCAGTGACATCAATGGTGGAAAGGTGGAAAAGGTAGACAATATTTTTCTTTCACTATTTCTCTGTGATGACAGCCTTCTGTTGTGCATTATTCTGATTTTGTCATTATTTCACATACAAAAGAACCCAGTATTTGAGCATATTACAGGATAAATATGTGAACATCTCAGTTTGCCCACTAGGCTTCATAAGGAGGACTCTTTTATTTCTCAACTTTGAAATGCTTAAGTAAATGTGGACAATCCTAGTAACTTAATTTCTCACTCAAAAGTCATTTACCCTGTTTGGTCTTGACACAGTATCAGAAGGTATTTGTTATTTTTTTTCCCCACCTTTATTCCTGTGAGAACAACAAAGCAGGCTTAGGGTTAAAGCAAAGCAGCTGTATGATTATGATATATAGTGATACATGTTGCTGCTGTATTACTCACTAATATGCATCATTATAGCTAGCCACTCTGTGTAATTTTCCTGTGACTGTGTATCCTACAGATTTTGTGGATAAACCCATGTTAGATAGTTCTTTATATGCTGCAGAATAGCATTATACTCAAAACTTGGATGTGCTAGATTTTTAGCATTTGTTGTATGTTCAGATAAAAATTAAAGTTTGGCCCCTTCAGTGCACCCTTTATTTCTTCCTTATATGCCATTAAGAAAGGGGATAAATGAAGGAATTTTATTTTAAACTTAGTAGTAGTTCTCAATTCAAACCAATTATCCTTAACTTTCAAATACTGACTGTCTATCACTGATGTGGAAGTTCTTGGGAAGCAGGCTTCATTACTCTGGAAATTCAAACAGTGATAAATCAAGATGGGTTTGGCTTCTTATAAGAAAGCAAGATTGATGAGAGAGGGTGTTAAGAGCTGTTGGGATTTGTTTTTTCTGCTGATGCTATTGTCTAAATGGAATCGTGACTGCTGTAAACACTGGCTTCTGTGGGAACAACAGCCTGAACATTATTGTCAGGTATGAAAAGAACACTTGAGAGATAGTGTATTGCAAGATCATAGTTTTTAGCAAGACAGCAGTCTGTGCATGCATCATATTACTGATTAACTTTCTGGGTAAAGTTTTATTAATTTTATTTCTTATTATGTGGACCTATTTTTTTTTTGCAAATATAACTTAAATAAAAAAGATGGTATTTTATGACACTGATTGTTTGCCTCTTTAGGTTTCTGGATGCAATGCTGTTCAGCAGTGCTTAAATAATTTTTTTGCCACTTAAAAGATTTGATTTAGCTTTTCTAGTATCTGTGATTTTAATACTTTTATTCCTCTTCAATATGCTGTTTTTGAAATATGCAAAACAAGCAAAATAATTGCTTTTTATGACATCTGGATTTGAACTGTTCATTTCTTAGTTGCTTAATTGGAGTATTACTGAATTTTGTGTTTCAGATCATGTAATATTAACAAGGTCCAAATGTATTTGGTTAAATGTAATTCTCCAGAGTATTGAGGTTTTATGTGTGGCCTTATTTTGTTTTGCTGTTTGAGCATTATTTCAGTTCAAAGTGATTTGAATAGTACTGTGGTTTTTTTCAGTTTTCATAGTAGGATTTCTTTAGAGGTAGATAATCAGTTTTCAGTCATAACTTGAGAGTATACCTACAAATATCTCCATTTCCTTTAGAGGTAATGTTTCCTATATTATTCTCATTGTGTACTTCAAGTGGTCAGTTAAATGTGAAAGTGTCATTAATTTCCTCAAAGCTTTTATGGACATTATATATGAGAATCTACTTACATGCTTTAAGATGTTTGCTTCTAGTTTAGCTGCTTGAGTCATGTTTTTCGTGTTTCTCAGCTCAAACTAGAGAAGGTGCAATTGGGCCATTTGTTTCCACAAAGTACAAAACCTCTGCACAAAAAACAAGGGATGTGTGCTTGAGAGCTGTGGTGGTTAGTGCTTTGAAATACCTGGGAGATAACAGCTGCCTTTTCATGGGAAAAGCCTTCTGCACCTGTTCACACACAAATACTACATCTATATTTTGTAAAACTGAACATCTCAGAATATGAAAAGGTGAGAAAAATGTAGTTCTAGTTTAATTTTCAAGGATCCCCATTTAACCTGTTGCTCTTCCCTCAGTGTATGTGCTGCTTCGTGTTACTGTGTGTCCTTTTGAGGAGTCTCAGTTTGTTACTGGCAGTACAAAACAGTATATATGTAGGGTCCTAAATAAAAAAAAAAAGAAACTGCTAACTTAGGGGAGCTTGGTAAATTTCTGCATGCGCCTGACTTACAGTCAGAGGATGGGGACTGGATAATAGAATCAAATGCTGCAGGAATCCAGTCCCGTACAAATTTTCTTCCTGAAAGTTTGTTTGATTCAAGCTATCTCTGTTTTCGGAGGTTGTCACATAGCCGAGAGAGATCAGTGTTTACAGAATTCTGTCCTGCTTTAATGAGGGAAGATGAAAATAGAGAGGAACAGGGTAATTTGTTTTTCTCTTGGGTGATGACTGCTGACAATGCCAGAAGGAATTTTGAGGAGCTGGAGGAAACAGGCTGGACAGAAGAAAACTATGGCCCCAGTGGCGTTTGATAAAGGCAAATGTTTGTGTAACAAATGGTACTTGTTAAATCCTAGGGACTTAGTTCTGTCAACATTGTTAAGGAGCCAGGATTTTTTACATGTGAACTGTTAGTAAAATTTAATTTGGTCTCACTTTAGTCAGGTGTCTTTATTTGGATCATAGACCTTAGAAAATTACTCTAAAAAAACAACCAGTGAAAAAACCAACCAAACAAACCAAAACCAAACACATGCTGATCATTTGCTGGGAGATGATAAACCTTTTGGGTTTTGAAAGGAAGTGATACTTAAGCAGAAACAGTCTGTTTGGGAATGACCCCTAATTGTAGGTTTTAGTCCAGACAGTGTACTGAATCTTTGCTTACCTGTAGTATTTACTTTTTTTTTTGAGTAACATAAAGCCAATCTGACTACTTAGTAAGTGCTCCTACTTAGCTTGCAATGTATAAAAATATTTTATGATACAGAAGTACATGTTTACAAAGAAGCATATTTGCTTTAGGGAAGTAAAGAATACAGTTGGGGCATGAGAGACTTCTTAACAATCTCTTAGTAGAAACTACTCATTTGTGGTTCAGAAATGCTTCAGGAAACAGAGATGGTATGCCACTATTGTTCCTCTCATCGAAGACTAGAATCAGTACTATTTATGTGTATCTTGAGAACATTTGATGTATTTCCATCTTGCATAAAAATAACTTGATTTGTAGTGTAAGTGAAATAGGCAAGGATTTGCATAAAATTTGCCTCTGAAGTCTCCAGAGGGACCTTGACAAGCTTGTGAGGTGGGCTGATGCCAGCCTCAGGAAGTTTAACCATGCCAAGTGCAAGGTCCTACACCTGGGTCAGAGCAATCCCAGGGACAGCTGCAGGTTTGGCTAAGAGGAGATTCAGAGCAGCCCTGCAAAGAAGGACTTGGGGATGTTGATCGATGAGAAAATGAACATGAGCCGGCTTCAGTGTGCACTTGCAGCCCAGAAAGCCAACCGTATCGTGGGCCGCATCAAAAGGAGCATGACCAGCAGGTCGAAGGAGGTGATCCTGCCCTTCTACTCTGCTCTCATGAGACCTCACTTGGAGTATTGTGTGCAGTTCTGGTGTCCTCAACATCAAAAGGACAGGGATCTGTTGGAACAAGTCCAGAGGAGGGCCACGAAGATGATCCGGGGACTGGAGCACCTCCCGTACAAAGACAGGCTGAGAAAGTTGGGGCTGTTCAGCCTGGAGAAGAGAAGGCTGAGTAGAAACCTCCTAGCAGGCTTCCAGTATCTGAAGGGGGCCTATAGGGATGCTGGGGAGGGACTCTTCCTTAGGGACTGTAGTGACAGGACAAGGGGGAACGGGTTCAAACTTAAACAGGGAAAGTTTAGATATAAGGAAGAAATTCTTTCCTGTTAGGGTGGTGAGGCACTGGAATGGGTTGCCCAAGGAAGTTGTGAGTGCTCCATTGCTGGCAGTGTTCAAGTCCAGGTTGGAGAGAGCCTTGGGTGGCATGGTTTAGTGTGAGGTGTCCCTGCTTATGGCAGGGGGTTGGAACTAGATGATCTTAAGGTCCTTTCCAACTTTAACTATTCAATGATTCTGTGATTCTAAAAGCTGGCATAGTGACCCAGTGTGACACAGTATGGGTATTTAACCATTATAGGTGGTTATCAGCTTCAGTCATTAATACACAGAAATGTTTAATTACCTCGTCTATAGCTGTGTTTTCTGCTGATTTAAGAAAAAAAAAGAAGCTACCAGCATTAACCACAAGATGGCCACATTTGCATAGAAATTGAGAAAGCTCCACTTTCCCATTTTCATTTACATGACTATATACCAGAAATATATGTTAAGTATTTAATAGAATAAAAATGAAAGGAATATAAAGTTACAAGGTGTAATTTAATAGTGTTGTAATGCTTAAGGCATAACTGGTTTTCTTTTGAATATTTATGTTCCATTACAATGGAAACGTGTTCCTAAAGAAGCATTAAGACAGGATTTCATTTCTGAGCTCAGAGAGATGCTTTGTGACTACTGTCTGCTTGATGGCAAGCTGTTAAAATATAACTTGCCAGCAATTCCAATTCCTGTTTAAGGTTACTCATATGTTTCCCACTTTGTTTCATTACTTTAGTGTAGTTAACTGTGCTTTGTTGCCTTTATTGTCTCTGTGGATTTTCATGTCCTACAGGTTTTTTGATGGTGGGGTTTTTGTTTGTTTGTAAAAGAATAAAGTATATGAAAAAGTATATGTTAGATATAATAAACTAAATGTTCATATTGAAGTAGCTTATAAACTTAACTAGACGTGAGTGAATGATATTTTAATTATCTTAAGCTATGTCCAGAAACAAGCTACATCTGTACTATTTAGAACTTAAGAATGAAGGCATTACTTAAATAATAATATGGGATTGTATGCAAGAAAACAGTCACAGGATCACAGAGTGGTTCATGTTGGAAGGGACTTGATAAGGTCATTTGGTCCAGCACCCCTGCTTAAGAGCTGCGTAGAGACATTTGTCCAGGGTAATATCCAAACAGCTGGAGCCTCTGGTGTTTCACTTCGCGCCCTTTGTCATTTTCCAGTTCTCTCACAGCAAAGATTCTTCAGTCTCTTAAATCATCTCTGTGGCCTTTCTGTGTCCAGTCTTTGTGTCCATGCTGTAGTAAGCTTGGTCTTTGCCACCAGATGCACAGAAATGTTAGACTTGATGGGCCATTGAGTTCCACTACAGTGGCCCATCAGTCAGTGTTTAAAGAAGTCTGGTGTCCATGACAGGCAGTTAAGGTTTCTTTATCTGTGTATTTAATTTATTACTTTTTCACTGCTGTCTGTTTAGTATGCTGAATAGCCATTAACCTTTACAAAACACCGTAAAATGTACAAACCTTTACAAAGCCATTTATCTTTACAAATCACATATCCCTTCATTCCAGGTATTATTACAGTGCTGTCAAATTGCAGTCCCTTCTTTTTTAAAGGCTGTGTGTTCTAGAAATGTTGAAAGAATGAACTTGCTTTAATCACAAGCCAAACATTGTCCATTTTTTAGAAATAATTGAATTTATCTGGCTGATGTCTTGAAATGTTTCCTCTTCCATTTCCTAGGTGATGTAGGTGTTATCTGATATATTACGCAACATTATTCTTGGAAGTTTTTAAAGTGTTAGTAAGGGAACTGAAGACTGCATTTTTATATTGGAAGATGACTCCATTATAAGGCAACAGCATTATAGTTGGGATATAACCAGCCTTGCTACTTAGGGTACTTGATACTTTACTAGAAAGTTCTGTTGGATAAACAAAACTTGTCTCACCTTTTTGTACATAACATTCAGCACCTGAGTGCTGAAGAGGTCTCAGCTTGGCTGACTCTTGGATTAAATATGTAAGTGCATCTGTTGACTGTAACTGATTTTGGTTTTGTTTATTTACTCTAATGATTTTTTCCTGTCTTTGTTCTCACAATGACGCTTTAAAATAGTCCACAGAAAAAGTACTGGCATAGGTCATCTGGATTCACCTGGAACTTAGGGGTGTTTGTCCTTGTTCTCTGTGAGGACTTATTTTTTTTCCCTCCTTTCACCATATGCTCATTTTATGTGATGAGAGGGACAATGAGCTGAGCTGGGGTGAGAGATGTGGATACTTAAGGTCCTGATTAAGTCCACGAAAATAATTGTGGTTTTAATGTGTATATATAAGGAAAGTGCACACTTCCATTCTTGTTTTGCACTGTTCTTTGAAGTGACATGTAATTTCACAACAGCAGACACTGTTGTCCAACAAGGGTGCAGCTCTGTTTTATTGTAATGTATGCTTGACACTGTAGACACAAACCTTTGAACATATTGGCATGGATATTCAGTTACCCTAGTCCTTGTTTATTTGTACTCCTAATTTTATACAGGATCTACCAAACAGTGGTTTAAAACCTAAAGCAAGTACTTAGAACTACAATTTGCTAGATATTTGCAATGAAAAATACCATCATAGGAAAGTTACTATTCCGCCAAGTGACAGACCTAGTGTCTGTTAACTAGAAATGCTTCTCAGTGCTTCTTCATCTTTGAAAACATTGTATAATGTTAAAACTCAACATTAATTTACAACAAGGGTAGGCTTCTGTTGAAGCAACCCATGAGTGTGGCACTGTGGTTCATTCAGTACATTAGAAAGCATCATTCTTAAAGAATCTAGAAGAGAATTACTGAGGGTCCCTTCTACAAGGGAGAACTTGTTTTCATGCTGTCTAGGTTTGCTTCTGTTGAAATAAAGGGGGGAGGGAATTTCCATTCATGTGATAGACTAGGTCTTTTAATATCACTGAAAGAAATAAGGTTCACTCAGTATTTGCTAAAAATATTGTTGTTCTTATGCTCTTTTCTTCAAACATTCAGTATTGAAGGAAACAGGAAAGCTTCAAGTTTCACTAGAGTCCAAATAAATAAATCTTTACCTTTTGAGAAGTCCTCCATCCAGAATATTGCATCTACCGTGACCTCACCTGGAGTATTGTGTGCAGTTCTGGTGTCCTCAACATAAAAAAAGGCATGTAACTGTTGGAACAAGTCCAGAGGAGGGCCATGAGCATCTCCCATACGAAGACAGGCTGGGAAAGTTGGGGCTGTTCAGGCTGGAGAAGAGAAGGCTGTGTGGAGACCTCCTAGCAGGCTTCCAGTATCTGAAGGGGGCCTATAGGGATGCTGGGGATGGACTCTTCTTTAGGGACTGTAACGATAGGACAAGGGGTCCAATTTTAGATTTGAAAGTGTCACAAATGGGAAAAGCCCATAAAAATTTTAGTTTATATTACTGCTTATTGTCTCAAGATTACAGAATTCTGTAAGAAGCGAACTCTGTAGAGTGCTGCTTTTGCTCCTTTTAGTGGCTGTTTTCTTCCTTCTATTAATACAATTTCATGCTTTGTTGGTATTCCAAAATACTTTGGAATTTATTCCTCACAATTTTCCTTTTGTTCTCATCCTAGATAAATTTCCTTTTTCTGCATTCTCTCATTTATCTGATTTTACCTGCCTCTTATCTGCTCTCATTTTGTATTCTTCTGAGCTACTTATTCTGATTCTCAGCGAGAAGAAGCAGATGAACTGGGCACTACTTCATTATTGTTGTTTCTTAGGTACTCAAGATCAGTTTTACTTCTCAGGGGAAAGGAATGACTCTGTACTAAGCTATATCTGAAATGTGATGAACTGGTTTGGTGAGGTTTGGGGTTTGTTTGAGGTTTTTTGTAACATAAACTGTGGTGTTTATATCGGAGTATGTGCTGCATTTTTAGGTAACCAACAGATAGCAAGGTCTCTTGAGATTGTTACATTCTGATTGCACTGTTGTTTGAAGAAGGGATGTTTCTAGTTAGTGTTTACAGAAGGTTTGTTCTTGAAATGTACTTTGATACAATCAGATAGTCTTCAAAGATGTTTTTTATTACTTTGAACACTTTGTCAATGAGGCTCTGCAGTACAGCGTGTGAAGTATTATCTAGACTCCATAGGATGTTGGAAGTGACAGTATCTGTGGTTTTGTTTGCTTGTCTGCTCTCCCAGCTCTTTTCATTCCTTTCTTTTCCATACTTAGCATTACAGAGATGTATGAAGTATCACAACTGTTTCTCTGAAAAAGCCGTTTTTACGATGCTTTAGAACATACAGTACATGAGTGATAGAAATTGAACATGACTGTTTGATCAAGTTACACTTTCCTTTGCCTGGGGGCATCTGTTAGTGTGTCTAGCTGTTACAGTTAGTTTGTTTAATGGTGTTAACAGTTTTGTCTTTTCTGTTTTGCATATATAGCTGGAAGGGCCATGTGTTCTGCAAATACAGAAAATACGTAATGTTGCTGCACCAAAGGATAATGAAGAATCTCAGGCTGCTCCCAGAATGTTACGTTTACAGATGACTGATGGACACACAAGCTGCACAGCTATAGAATACAGTAGCATGTCAAAAATAAGGTGAACAGCTTTGAAAAGAGAGTTTTACCTTGATGCTTGAATGTCTTTAAAATAACAAAAGTGTCCTTAGTAATATATGGAAAAATTGTTTGAAGTAACAGGCTTCCTTCTCAATTCCTTATATAAGGGAGAACCTTAAATTCAGTGTGTGAAAGGTGTATATGAATATACTTTACTGCTTATGCTGACATAAAGGAAGAAAGTACTTAAAGAAAGAAAGGGTTTTTGCAGCCATCTGCTGAGTCCAAGTTGATGTGGCATACAGCCACATTTTGGGTGTGTGCAAACTTGAGCTAAATTCCCAAATTTTAGTAGTAGCAGATTTTGCCTGACTTTGGTAGTAGGAGTGTGACAGGCCTGACACACCTAAGTTAATGAAACTGGTGCTGCTTTACCATGGGCAAGAAATCAGCTTGGGTTGAATTAGTAAATATTTGTTCAGTTAAAAATGAAGAGTAAGAGAGCTAACTCCTGTTGAACTTGGGATTTTTATTTTTGTTTGGTTACGAAGATGCTGAAAATTATCTCCAGTATCTAGTCTCTGGAGTAGTGGTGTGCTTTGCTTTTCATTTTCACTTCAGTTCAGTTTATTTAGATTTAAAGACAAATCTTCCTGTCTTTATCTGCAGCTGCAGAAGTTAGATATAAATACATACTTCATTTCTGAATACCATCCTTTGCTGTTAAACTGCTCCTTTTAAGCAGGAGCCAGTTTGCAGTTTAGAGTGGTGCTGTCTTAAACGGTAAAGTACTTGATGATATTTTAATTTTAGCTTGAGCAAGCAGAACTTATAAATGTCGTATTCCAGTGTGAAGAGAACAGAAAAGGAAGGCAAACAGGCTTTTGTGTAAGTAGATTTCTAGATCACAAAATACTTAAAATGCCAAGCAGAAGATACAATCTGAAAGCTTTTAGATAAAAGCTTAAAAATGCCAGAGAGCTCATCACTGTAGTAATGTCATGAGCTCTTCTTTTCAAGTAACATGGTATGAAAATTTAATTTCTGTTGCGTGTGGTTGTTTCAGGTTTGAAGACGAGCTCTTAACCTGGAATAATACGCTGTTTCAGTACATAGTACTGAATTCAATACATAAAAATCACAGTTTTCTGTAAAATAAGTTCTTAATTACTAGTGTTTCCCCCTCCCATTCTTTCCATAATGTTAAATTTTTTTTTCTCTGTTTTTCTTTCTTGTCTGTTCTTTCTGATCTCTTTTTCTTTTATCAGAATAATACCAAAAATCCAGGAATATTAGTAAGGTTAATGCCACTAGTGCTGAAATCAGCAGACTCCCCTGTGAATGTTCCTCATCATGTCGTATGGTCCTGTGATTGCAGCAATAACTTTAGAGGATATTGTGTCTCAGTTGAAAGGTTATAACTGACTGTCCTGTTTCTTAAAAGAAAAATCAGTTTCCAGATTGTGCTTCTTTATCACATATTTTAATTATGGGTTGGAGATGTGAGATTCTTTTATGCATCTGCTGCTGTTGTTTTTCACAGTAGATGCACATGAAAAAAGGTAAGGTACCTCCTCATGAGAGCTGACTACAGAAAGCATCCATATGTTTTCAGATGATAGAGTAATGAGAGAAGCAGCACTTTAAAATGCATGTTTTTTATATTTATTCTGGTACAGTCCTGGCTGTTAGTAATGTATAGAAAGCTGCTTTTTTAACAGCTTTTTGTTTTCTCTTAAGTTGAAGTGTCTTAAAATTAGATGATTAACCATCTGGAGATCCTCCATTAACTATAAATACATCCTAGGATGAGGAACTTAGACAACTGACTTCGAGATACTTTCCTTTGGTCTAATCAAATCACATCCTTAGTTTAGTATTGTAAGGTTGGAGTTTAGTCACACAATTTGCAAACATTCATCTCTGTGACATGAATTTCCAGTGTGACATTTCCATCTAGTAGATGTGAAGTGTTCCAATAAAACTATTGGAAAGTATTGTGCATATTGAAGGAAATATTACAAAGTTTTTTGATGCTGATTTTTTATTAAGAATTATGACAATGTTAGAAGTATAGTAGAATTAGAGTTTTATATGGTTTTGGTAGCAAAATATCAATAAATGTATTTATGAAATAGATGAAGTATTTGGCTCTGTTTCTTTTTTTAGCCTGAACACTCCACCTGGAACAAAAATTAAGCTCTCAGGAACTGTTGAAGTGAGAAATGGATTCTTGCTGTTGGATGACAGTAACACAGCAGTTCTTGGAGGTGAAGTGGAGCATCTTATAGAAAAGTGGGAATTACAAAGGGTGAGGTAACACCACTGGAAATGCCTGTGTGTGTATTACATTTAATGACATCAAGCCTAATGTGTTGACTGTGAACTTTCTTATGATAAGATTTTAGGTCTGTACTGTCCTCATATTTCTTAGGAATGCAGCCAAATATATGTGAATAGGTCTTACGTGTAATGTTGCAAATGAAGAAATTGTAAATGATCTTTAGAAAGGAACTGATTCCTTTCATATTGTGCAGAGATTGAAAACATTAATCAAATGTACTAAATTTATTTTAGTGGCGTCATGAGTTGTTGCTTTCCTAAACAGTGTGCTTGGTAACCTAATGCTATAAAACCATACCTTTTATAGTTACCATCTGTAAACTGTATATTTTGAGGAAAAAAATATTGTAAGTGTATGGAAAACATTGAAGTTGGTAATTCTACATGTGAATTCTGCATTGCAGATATCATCAGTTCTTTGAGTAAATTTCTGATTAGAAAGACAAAATTGGAGATTTTTAAGTCTTTCAATAAGCCATAAATACTTGTAAGACCCTTTACTCCATTTTACCCTGGTTCTTGTCCCAGTAGAACAGAAGTTGCTGTAGGAAGACTTCTTCATATGTTTTCTCCCAAATGAGTGGAAATTTCTAGGGCAGGAAGGTTGTTACCCTGCTACCTTCAGTCCCAAATACTTGTCAGTTAAGCTATTACTGCTGCTAACATGCACCTCTCTATACAGTTTTATATCCCTGTCTCTATAACAGAGCTGCTGCTTATGAGCAGCCATCCAGAGGGACCTTGACATGCTTATGAGGTGGGCTGATGCCAACCTTATGAAGTTTAACTGTGACAAGTGCAAGGTGCTGCACCTGGCTTGGAGCAATCCCAGGCACAGCTGCAGGTTGGACAGGGAAGAGATTCAGAGTAGCCCTGCCGAGAAGGACTTGGGGATAATGGTTGATGAATTAGCCGGCTTCAGTGTGCGCTTGCAGCCCAGAAAGCCAACCGTATTCTGGGCTGCATCAAAAGGAGTGTGACCAGCAGGTTGAAGGAGGTGATCCTGCCCCTCTGCTCTCGTGAGACCTCACTTGGAGTATTGTGTGCAGTTCTGGTGTCCTCAACATCAAAAGGACATGGATCTGTTGGAACTCCAGAGGAGGGCCACGAGGATGATCAGGGGACTGGAGCATCTCCCATACGAAGACAGGCTGGGAAAGTTGGGGCTGTTCAGGCTGGAGAAGAGAAGGCTGTGTGGAGACCTCCTAGCAGGCTTCCAGTATCTGAAGGGGGCCTATAGGGATGCTGGGGATGGACTCTTCATTAGGGACTGTAGTGATAGGACAAGGGGGAACGGGTTCAAACTTCAACAGGGGAAGTTTAGACGTAAGGAAGAAATTCTTTCCTGTTAGGGTGGTGAGGCACTGGAATGGGTTGCCCAAGGAAGTTGTGAGTGCTCCATTGCTGGCAGTGTTCAAGTCCAGGTTGGAGAGAGCCTTGGGTGGCATGGTTTAGTGTGAGGTGTCCCTGCTTATGGCAGGGGGGTTTGGAACTAGATGATCTTGGCATTCTTTCCAACCCTAACTATTCTATGATCATATGATTCTATGAATACAGTGGTCATTTCTGTGTAAAGTACTGCTTTTATTGATGCTAATGCTAATTTTGGAACAGTTATTTGAGCAAATTGAACCAAAACTTATTTGAACATGAGTTTCACAGTGTACATTCTAGTAGGTTCTGTTTGGCATCTTTTTTTGTGCTTTTATATTTGAAAATATTTTGTAAAAAACCAAAACCAAAACCAACCAAACAAAAAAAAATACAACCCCAAACCAAGCATTCTTGGTTTTAAATGTTTCATTAAAAAGAAGGTTCTGGTGCTGACAGCAGAAACATTTCATTTTATTGTTTTGATTCGTGTATAGTATAAAGTCTTGTGAGTTCTCTCTCTGGTTAAAAGGCACTAAGTTTTAAGATTGATGGGATGGAAGAGCGACATATAGAACTAATGCATTCTCAAGAATGACATCTAATTCGTACGAGAAGGGTCAGTAGAGTTTTTTTTTAGCTTTCTTGGTGATATTTTTGACAGTCTGTTTTCATGTTCCTTCTCTCTGGGCTTTGAGAAATAAATGTGGCTTTATAAATATTAATTTGTTTTTGAGGTCAGTGCCAAGAAATAGCTCAGACATGTTCTGTTTACAAGAAGGAAGACATTTAATAACCATTGGTGAGCTGTTGACTGCACTAACTTTCAGCACTTTTTGCAAAGTTCTGCTGTCTTTATGCGGTATGGTTAAAAGAGAGGTAACTGGGTTTTCACTCATTCACTCTGGTAAGGTAAAATACAGAAAGTTAACTATTGCCTGTTGCTATTCCCTTAATTCGTTAGTTCCATGTTGTGGTTTGCCAGAGTATTGTTTTTTTTTTTCTCTTTGAGCAGCGCACAGAGCATGATTAGGTTCCTGACATGAATGTGGTCATGTCAGGAAAGCTGTGGGTGATTAGAGATCAGTTTGGACATGTGAAGCGTGACCACTGGAAACTGTACTTTCAGTTCTAGATCTGGACTGACAGCTAGACAGATAGGGCTTAAGCGGGTCTATAGAAGCCAGATGCTACTTTGATAACAGCTTCTTCATGAACTTGATATTTATGTCCTTTTCAGAAAGCTTTACAGAAGAGAATGGTTGACAAATAAGATGATTGTTAACTCTCAGGATGTTTTAGTGAAGACATGTTTTGGTCATGACTGGTGTTTCAGTCACTGAGGATCAGTCTGTGAGTTATTGCTGATACCCTTCTTATTAAGGAGGAGTACTTTGTATTGCTATTGATAAAAATATCAGACAATATGTGAAGCAAAAGCTGAAGCAAATGTTGCTGAGATGATTGGTGAGACTGATAGACTCTGTTTTAAAAATGTAGGGGCCTATAAAACAAACTGCAGATTAACTAAAAGTAAAGTTCTCAGTATACTTAATGAATCTTCCGTTTTGTGAATGTGAGTCTAAATATTGAGGGTGCCTGATGGGGAAAGAGAGTAGTTTTATGTATGTTTCATATTAGAAAGAAATGTGAATGTATAATAGTATATAGTATTTAGGGATTCAGTTTCAGCTTGTAAACCTTTGTTTCTTAAGAGATCCCCATAGAAATGTTTGGGTTTTTTTACCATCACAATGCAGATACAGCAGAAAGAGTAAGAGAAGCATCCTAAATGTATTTACAACTGAGTTCATTGTACATGATAGTTACTGCTGTGCTATAAGCAACGCTAATTGCTTTGCTTATATTTAAGCAAAATTTATTTTTTAATTATTTTTTTAAAATTAAATTTAAAAATTTAAATTTAATTTAATTTAAAATTAAATTTTAAATTTAATTTCCAGAGCAGTTGTTTCACTTCTCAGAACACTGTACCTGAGCAGATGGTGCCACGGCTGTTATTTACTATGAGGCAGAGGTCTTCCATTCTGGATAAGAATTTCATGCAATAAATAGTTAATGATTCAAAATCCATGTAGCTAAATGCATCAAAATATGCAGTTTTGAAGTATTTTTTTTTTTTTTTGCTATTTGCCAAAATACATGTTTGAACAGTAGTTTTTCTTGTATGTATTCCCTTGATCCTGATTTGGGAAAGAAAAACCAAAAGATGACCTTAAACATAACCATGTTCTTCCTGATTATGGGACATAAGGAATTCACTAGGATCAAATGCTTAAGTTCTTAGGCTATGGTATAAATATTTTTATTGTAATTTGATTCAGTGCTGGAGTTCATTCCAGAATTGCCTACATTTCCCTAGATTCCAAAAAAGGTGTAGGGTTTGTTAGACCTAGAGTGTGGTTATACCCTGGGGAAGCAAAGCAGATTGGAGAAGAGGTTACTGTTGTACTCTGCTGCTTCACTTAATAGATATTGGAAGGTATGAGGAGCACGCTGCAGTGATCAGCCCTTGATTAGGTCATAATTCTAAGGCAACATTTTTAAGTGAACTGATTGAAACTAACGCTGAAAATTTTTATGACTCCTGCACTTTTAAGTGCTTTGTTTTTAATAATTTATTGAATTACTTTATTAGTGTTTTTTTTCTCCAAGGCATGAGGAAAAGAAATTTCAATTTTTTAAATCACCCTTGAAAGGGATTAATAACCATAAGTTGTTTAGAAAATGGTCTCTGGTGCCTGAGTAAAAGTAGCTAACTTGAAAAAAGTGGACCAAAAGTTTTTGATTTGATAGTCAAATGACTCTCTGGCTAATTTTAAGAAATTCTCTGATAGTCTAATGGCTTAAAGCATATTAACATTTATACTGTATCTCACATGATGGAATTAAATCTATTTTACATCAGGGTAATAAATATATAAGTGAATGTCATATATAGCGTTAAGTAATTAAAACTTTCTCTGCCAGTGAAGAGCAGTAAATGTATGTAATCATGTGTGACTCTCCAGTGGGAGAAAAAGGACAATAGGAAATGAAAATAAAATTGATTCATTTTAGGAAATGCAATTTTTAAGAATTTTAACAGCATTAAGGACCT
The DNA here is from genome assembly GCA_002631895.1 of Agapornis roseicollis. Classification (NCBI taxonomy): domain Eukaryota; kingdom Metazoa; phylum Chordata; class Aves; order Psittaciformes; family Psittacidae; genus Agapornis; species Agapornis roseicollis. The sequence goes on from NDXB01015933.1 coordinate 52,533, forward strand.
GTTCTTTTTTTCGCTTCTGAAACCAAATACTGCTGTGTAATACAAAATAATTAACATATAACCAAGTGTCAATTTTTTCAGTGAGTTTTATTCCCTTGCAGGTTGCTACTGTTGTCCCAGTTCTTAAAGAGAAAAACCATGTCAACTATGACCAGATATTTTAATGCAGTGTTTTACAAATTCATCTTTTTTCTGTTGCTGGTGACTAGTAACCTGTATTATTTGAGGATGCTTTGTTTTCAGACCTAGGTCACTGTTTGGCTGACTGTGGCTGAGAGTCTAGAGCATTTCTGTTCTATAGGTACTATGTACCATTAGTCGCACTGTTATGGTCTTTGCAATCCAAATGCCTGCTGATCAATTTAGCATACGTACCATGCTTTTCATGAGGCTCTAAGCAAAATTTCCTACTGACACAGTATTTTGTTTCCAGCAGTGGCAAAAAGAGATGTTTTTTAGGGAGAGCCTGCACACAGCCTTCACATCCAGAATTGCCATATTCTGTTTATCCTTTCACTATTTGCATACGCATGGATTCATGAGTTTCACAGAATGGCTGAGGTTGGAACGGACCTCTGGAAGTCATCTGGCCCCTACATCTCCACCTAAGCAAGGCCACCTCTCCGGGCAACCTGGGCCAGTGCTTAATTTTGCAAATTTTCACATTTTTTTTTTGTCTTCCTGCCCCTTATCCGACCTTTTCCTTAGGCGCCTCAGGATTTTAAGTGTTATCATTGGGTTTTAATGCTTAAAATGTTCATCTTGCAAGTTTCGTATGCATTCTGAAATAGAGATGTTTGTCATACAGTCTGTTTTCTGCTTACAATTTATTAATCAGCAATTTTCTTTTACAGAGTTTAGCAAAACACAATAGGAGTAACATTGGAACTGAAGGTGGCCCTCCCCCTTTTGTACCTTTTGGGCAGGTACAGTATGCTTCTCTTTGTTATTTCATAAAAACACCCTGTATCATGGTACCTAGGGGGCCTGGTTACAGTTACATAAAAGTTATCAAAGCACCTTAGATCACAATGGTTTGGATCTAAAAAAGGTCCCTTTGCTATGCTAACTTATATTTAATGTTTTTCCTCACAATTTCAAGCTAAAAGTAGTATTCAAATATGTGGAGCCTTTAATTCTTCCTGTCAGGCCTTCTAGGTGCTAACATAGTCCTTTCTTAAACACCAAAGGTACTTCCAAGAATCATAATAGCTGCATCTTGAACTAATCTTAAAAATGCAAAAGTCATTCTTTTCAGCCTTTTAGTGGACCAGAGGAGTGTGTTTTCAGCAAGGACATCTAGGTGTAAGACATACCGGTGTATGTCAAACGTACAATGTAAGACAAAAATGTCTTACATTTTTTCAATCATATTCTGTATGTAAAATTGTGCTACTCTAACAGAATAATACTTTACTTTTTTT
>NDXB01015933.1:54052-78680 GCA_002631895.1 Agapornis roseicollis
ACTTTTACTTTTTTTCAAATGAGACTGGGCAGAAGACTTAATTAAAACTTTCTTTTGCATTTTCAGAAATGTGCATCTCATGCACAAGTGGACAGCAGAGACCTCGATCGCAGAAAGACTCTGCAAATGATGAATACAGTGAAAACTATTGCAGACAATGATGAATTTGAAAAGCAGAGAACAGCTGCTATTGCAGAAGTAGCAAAGAGCAAGGAGGTTAGAATGATGCATGTGTATGGCATTTTACTTACTGTGAATTAAGATAATTCCATGATGATAATTCCACCTGTCTTTTGTGTTATTTTAAGTGTTTCTCTCTTAAATGGCAAATGGTTTCTGATGTTTGCTTGCTTATAGTTCTAATGACATATCTTTAAAAAGAGAAATCAGAAATTCATACTTCGGCTTGATGGGTATATTCTTTCTAAAGCAGATAATTAAACATATCATAATGTTTTGTTGTAGATACAATTTTGATTTGATACCACTATTCAAAATGTTTTTACAATTTAATAAGATTTAAGTATAAATTAATGTTACCAATTTTTATCTGCTCTTTGCAGTTCTCAAACCCCCATGATTCCCTTTATGCAGTCTGAAAGAATAGCCAGGAAGTTTAGTTCTATTGTGTCAGAGTTTTTAGATCTTTCCTCAGTTTTCCATGTAGTTTATTTTTCAGATTTGCTTGGTAAATTATAAAAATCTAGAATCATGTCCGCTTTTAACAGCCTCATTTGGGCATAGGGGAGAAAATGCCTATGTAATAAATGCATGTGTGTAAGTTAATGCTTTATTTGTTGATGCAAAGCGTAATCATGAAAAATACCGCTGCATCAAATTTACTGTGCTTTTTTTACTAGGTAATCATTGCACCTTATTTTCCTAAGTTCTGTTTACTGACATGTTCGTTTTGGGTTTGTTTTTTTTTTTTTTTTGGCTTACCTGAAGACCAAGACATTTGGAGGAGGTGGTGGTAGCAGCAGAAGTAATCTCAGTGTGAGTGCTGGAGGGAATCGAAACAGGGAACTGTTCCAGAAAGAGAAGATAACAAAACCTGAGGGAAAGAATGAAGGTGTCTACCGAGAACTGGTAAGGTAGAAGACTTAAAAGGGACTTTAAACATGTAATATTAAAAACCAAATTAACAAAAATAAAGCCAAAAGACCCTGAGGAGTAATGGCTTTCCTTTCAATTTGTTTTGAAGTCTGTTTAGAATCCTTAAAGTGCTTTTGTGCATTACTGAGATAGTTTTAAATTTTACTGGATAGGATAATATGGGGTCTGTAAAATCAAAAAATTAACACTGATACTCATAACTAAGTCCTCACTAAAGAAAAGTAGTGATATATGTGATATAGAACATTACAGTGCAGTTTTATTTTCTTGTTTAAATAAGCTTAATAGTTTTTGCATGTTAACATTAATTCATTTTGAGCAGGATGACTTTCATTCTTCAATTTCAACACATCAAATAATATTTTAATATAACTTTTATTCTGAATTAGTATTTTAGAGTCTGTTTTAAACCATTTCTTTAACATTGACAAAACTAAGTGTACTCTTGACATTTAACAAAATAAAAATACTTTAGTTGTAACATGGGAATGTCATGCTCACGTTGCCACAAGTAATGTTTCCTTTTGAGTAAAACAGGTTACCCTTGAACAGTCTGAACTGTGATCCTTAATACATCACCTTCCAGTGTATTTCATCACTTTATGCTTAATAAGAAGTGTTCTTTAGGATTGCTGCATTGGATTAAGTAGGTATAAGATGAGCAGTCATTGATGTTTCAGTCTTTATTACTTCAGCAATCTAGAAGTTTATGATGAAGTATTTCTATAAAGGACAACTCAGGAGAAGAATTTCCAAGTATGCAAAAATAATGATTCTCATTTGAAGGATAAAAACAGACTGAAAGAGGCATTGTAACAGTGTAGTAACTCAGTAAACCATTATTAAAATATTGATTACAATTTCTAGTTGAATATTTTCCACCTACCTTTTACCAAAGGTTGAACAATGAGAAGAAAGTAGATTTAGGAGCAGTAACTGCCTGTTACTATTTTGTTTGTGTAGTATGTATCATCATCTCACAGCAAGGAGAGCCTCCAGCAGCACAGTCTTCAACACTGTGCTCAGAAATGTTAGTACAGACTTGTTGAAGCACAGTCTGAAAGGACCTCAAGAGGTCATTGTAGAGGTCAGTGTAGAGCCAGTGGTACACCTTGTCATTCTTGACAAGTGTGCTTTTACCTAAATAGACTTAACCCCCCGCAAACCAGACCAACAGCACCACTTCCTCCCATTTCCCCCCCAAAAAACCCCAAAACCTACACTTGTTTAAAGTATATTATTTTCTGGTATTTTTTATGAACTGCAAGAAATTCATCTTCACTCCACTGTAAAATGGCCCTACTTCCAACTTATTATTTTCCATATGTAGGTGCTGTTCAGAAGAAAGAAATATGAACCCACTAAGCATATATAAGAAAGCCTTCTTAATTTATAAGTAAAGATTTTAAGATCCTTAAAGCAATGGATAACAAATGTTCATGGACTCCAGTGAAGCGTGTATTTGGTTATGGCTGTTGCAGTACATGATTAACTGGCATCATTTTTTGGGTGTGGGATGAGAAAGGACAGAAGGCCTAGTCTATGATGTTTAGAATAAGAAGACCTGTATTTTTGTGGAAGTAGATTGTATTTCTTTGCTTGCTTCCATAGAACCACTAGTGATTATATTTTCTCCATGTTTAATTAAGTGTATAATGGGTTTTGTATTGTCTGTAAAATTTGTAAAAGGGTTCAAGCAGGAACAAATGACTAGTTTTTATGCTAGTATTACTTTGAGAGGTTTTTTTTGGTTTTCATCTCAGAGAACATGTATTGCAACCTGTTATCCTATTCCAGTGTGCAGTGAAGGAAAAGGTAGGCTAGGGGAATTTGTGCTTGAAACCTGCATAATACGGGAACTGAAAACTGTTGAATTAAAAATCATCATGAGAATAATGTTAAAAAAACCTTGTCTGCTAGTGTAAGAGAGATTGTATGCAAAGATCTTACATGAAACTGAAATAGTTACCATCAGTGAAACATGAAGTAGAGTTTCAGATAAAAATTAATGAAAATTAAAGTCAAATCTGATGGTTTTATAGAGTCTTTGTTGTATCTTATGATTAGTTCTGTGTGTGCCGTTTATTTCAGGTTGACGAAAAGGCTCTAAAACACATAACAGAGATGGGTTTCAGCAAAGAAGCAGCAAGACAGGCACTTATGGATAACAGTAATAACCTAGAGGCGGCATTAAATTTTCTTCTGAACAACAATAAACAGAAACCCATTCAGGGACCACCACCTAGAGGTAAAACATTTAAAGAGAGCTTTAAAACACTGTTTACAAGTGGATTACTAATGTAGTTATAGGAGGGTGTATCTGCGTGGTTTTTTTCCTGCAAGTTAGAGTGCATCACAAATGTAAAGCAAATACTTAGAAAAGGCCTCCAAGTATTGTATTATTATCAAAATTTTTGAATTTAGAGTCACAGATTTGAATCTCTTTAAATGGAAAATGTCAGTATATATTTTGTCCATGCATTTTTTTTTTTTTAATATAAAATAAAAGCATTTTCTAAAACAAAAGTTGGGTACACTTCTTGTTAATTTATTTCCCACTCATAAATAACTTCTGATGTTTACAGGTAAAGGGAAGGGCCGAGGTCGAATAAGACCTGAAGATGAAGAAGAGCTAGGAAATGCCAGACCATCTGCACCNATAAAATAAAAGCATTTTCTAAATCAAAAGTTGGGTACACTTCTTGTTAATTTATTTCCCACTCATAAATAACTTCTGATGTTTACAGGTAAAGGGAAGGGCCGAGGTCGAATAAGACCTGAAGATGAAGAAGAGCTAGGAAATGCCAGACCATCTGCACCAAGCACACTGTTTGATTTCTTGGAATCCAAAATGGGTACTCTAACAGTAGATGGTAAGTATTTAAATTAATGTATCTAGAGTCAGCTGGAATGTGTTAGCAGAATTCTCTTTCCTAACTTTATCATCTAGAAGATGGTTCCTAGAACTTCTTCCACAGTCAGCCATATAAAATCAAGGAGTGCTAGAGAGCAGTTCCTCTCCTTGAAGAAAGCTCAAATAAATCAGACTGTGGTGGTTTGTTCATCCATCTCGTTTATAGAAGAACTTAGGATGTTTGTTTCAGGCTTAGATGTCTAAAAGTCAGTAATTATAACATAAATCCCAGTGTCTTAAGCTAATTTGATAAAGACTTTCACAACTTTTATTTATGAACAACATGAAAGTCCATTAAATAAAAAAGGTGATAACCTCGGTCCTCTTTCCTCAGTTTGTGATAAGTTTAATTGGTTTTGTATTGCCTCTCGGGGTGGAGGGGACGGGACAGTGATGGGGTAGAGAAGGGGTAACCAAAATCAAACCACAACTTTCTGACTTCTCTAAAACACTGCACAACTATTTTCACGTGGTTTTCCTGTTCAGTAACTGTAAGGACAGAGGGAAAGGTAGGATTTTAGAAAGAGGGAAGCCAAATAGTCCCTTGGATCTAATCCAGAAGACCCGGGATTTTTGTCCTTTTTTACTTTTCTTTCTTAAGAAGACATACAGGAATGTAGTCTATGCACCAGGATGTCTTGTCTAGGTCTAAATCAGGCAGTACTTCAGAAACTGTAACATGTGCATTAAAATTAAAAAGAGAAAACTCCATACACCTGAGGTCTCTAGAGGCTGTTGTAATATTAAAGTAAAACTCGTGGTAAACTGAGTAATAAATGAAGATCATTTTTTTTTTTCTTCTGGGTATGGCCTTGGAGGTGTTTCAGTGGCCAACATGAACTGAAAATACTTTCTTGTATTATTTAACATGAAGGTTTTCTGATAGAGCTGTAATTTTTTTCTCCCTATACAAGGAGACTTTTCATAGAGGAGGAGGAAAGGTCATAGTAGTTTATGCAAACTGCGTGATATTTTTGAGCTTTCTACGGAGTGAATGCATTTAAGGAATGACTGCATTTATATGTAATCATTTTTTTAACAGAAGTTCCAAAGCACAGTCATCATTGAGTGCTAATAATGAATTCTTGCTTTGTGTATTTTCGCTGGACTTGGGATTTAAAAAAAAAAAAATAATATGGAAAAAGTGGAAAACAGGCTTGTAGTAAATGAAAATGAACAGGTTGCCCTGTTCGGAAAGGTATGAATGGCTGTAATGTCAGTAGGCACCTTCATCTGAAATACAGGTAGAAAGAACATCCCCATTTCTCTGGTTAGTCTAATGAGAGATTTTTTGTTAAATATATGATTTTTGTTTGTACTTTATATGTTTAAAAAAAGTATAAATATTTGCTCTGTTTTGCTGTAGCAGTGAATTTAAGCTTAGTTGTGTTTAAAAGTCATTATAGAATTAGAAATGGAAACATGAAGCCATGTAGACTCTTTCAGTTCATCAAACCCCGGTTTTCTGTGACAGTTGTTAGGACTATCCACTCTCCATTGAATACATGGCATATTTCTTACTATCTTTTTTATCTTTCAAAGCTTTGAAGCTGCACACTTACAGTTGCTACTCACATAAGCATTTTGCATTAGTATGAGTATTTTTTTGCAGCCTGTAGCAACTAAAAGGTCAACATACCCAGGTGGAAGGAGACAAAGCAATCTAGAAATTCAGTTCATGGAGCTGTACTGAGTATGTTTTTGTGCAAAAATGAGGAAAGAACAGCAAAGAAAAAGTACACAAGCTTTGTCAGTAAACTTGCCTCAACAGATGGGTTCAGGAGTTAATGAACATGCTGGTAAACCCCAGTATCCCTTGCTATTGCTAGTAGAATTAGATGCACTGTGAGCCGCTTTAAAATTCAGTAAACATTTTTATGATGTCATAAGGTTTAAGTATAAACAGAAAGGCATTTGCTTATAAATCTGATAGCTTACAGTTATTTGATAGGAAGTACTATGCTGTTGCTGTTCCTAGGTTGAGTTTCATTACAACAGTTTCTTTATTTTTGCCTGCAAAATAAGTTATTTTATAGCTAAGTGTTGTTTCATATTTGAGTTGCATTTAGGTCTTACTAAAACGCTTTGTAGAAAGTGAACAAAAAAGTTACAAGAGATTTCCTCTTCTTATGCATGTTATAGCATCATAGAATAGTTAGGGTTGGAAAGGACCTTAAGATCATCTAGTTCAAACCCCCCTGCCATAAGCAGGGACACCTCACACTAAACCATGCCACCCAAGGCTTCATCCAACCTGGCCTTGAACACTGTCAGGGATGGAGCACTCACAACTTCCTTGGGCAACCCATTCCAGTGCCTCACCACCCTAACAGGAAAGAATTCCTTCCTTATATCCAATCTAAACCTCCCCTGTTTAAGTTTGAACCCGTTACCTCTTGTCCTATCACTAGAGTCCCTAATGAAGAGTCCATCCCCAGCATCCCTATAGGCCCCCCTTCAGATACTGGAAGGCTGCTAGGAGGTCTCCACGCAGCCTTCTCTTCTCCAAGGTTAAACAGTCCCAACTTTCCCAGCCTGTCTTCATATGGGAGATGCTCCAGTCCCCCAATCATCTTCATGGCCCTCCTCTGGACTTGTACCAACAGTTCCATGTCCTTTTTATGTTGAGGACACCAGAACTGCACACAATACTCCAGGTGAGGTCTCACGAGAGCAGAGTAGAGGGGCAGNATACTCCAAGTGAGGTCTCACGAGAGCAGAGTAGAGGGGCAGGATCACCTTCTTTGACCTGCTGGTCATGCTCCTTTTGATGCAGCCTGGGATATGGTTGGCTCTTTGTGTGCGGCCATCCAGCCAGTTCTTTATCCACCGAGTGCCCCACCTATCAAATTGATGTCTCTCAAATTTAGAGATGAGGATGTCGGGTGGGACAGTGTCGAATGCTTTGCACAAGTCCAGGTAGATGATGTCAACTGCTCTACCCCTGTCCATCAGTTCCATAGCCCTGTCGCAGAAGGCCACCAAATTGGTGAGGCAGGATATCCCCCTAGTGAAGCCATGCTGGCTGTCACCATTCACCTTGTTGTTTTTCATGTGCCTTAGCATGCCTTCCAGGAGAATCTGCCCCAAGGTTTTGCCAGGCACAGAGGTGAGACTGACTGGTCTGTAATTCCCTGGGTCATCCATATTCCCCTTCTTGAAAATGGGGGTTATGTTTCCCCTTTTCCAGTCATCAGGAACTTCACCTGATTGCCATGCTCTCTCAAGTATGATGGACAGTAGCTTAGCAACTTCACTCGCCAGCTCCTTCAGGACCCACGAATGGATTTCATCAGGTCTCATGGACTTGTGCACGTTCCGGTTCTTAAGATGGTCTTGAACCAGATCCTCTCCTACAGTGGGCCCAAAGTCTTCATTCTCACGGTCCCTGCATCTGCCTTCCAAGACTTGGGTGGTGCAGTCAGAGCTTTTGTCAGTGAAGACCGAGGCAAACAAGTCGTTCAGAACCTCAGCCTTCTCCAAATCCTGCATAGTCAGTTCTCCTGAGAGGTTCTGGAGGGGACCTGAGTTGTCCCTGGTCTGTCTTTTATTCGCATTGTACCTATAGAATCCCTTCCTGTTATCCTTAACATCCCTAGCTAAGTTTAATTCTAACTGGGCCTTAGCTTTCCTAACCTGATCCCTAGCTTCCCAGATAACATCCCTCTGTTCATCCCAGGCCACTTGTCCTTATCATTTGTTTATGCTGTTTAGCCAGAAGTTCATAGCTTTCTGTATGAAATGTATCCTGTTGTAGACCAGACATTTATATCATGAGTCTTCACTGTATTTCTCAGAAATTTAAAATATTTAGGGAAAATACCTTTCAAATAACAGGCATTCTGCATTTTCAGATACAATTTTGTAAGCAGTTTAGGTAATAAATGCATTCTCATTTTCAAAAGCATATGTAGCGTATTGTGCTTGAGAGGTATCTTTTGGCAACTCTTTTTGCTTACCAAAGGTGAGTTAAGACTTTTACAGTGAACAGAAATGAAAACAGTGGTAGTGGGTTTGTCTTGCATTAGAAACATTTGTTTTTCTCTTGTTAAGATTTTTGCTTATATTGACAGGTTAGAGAAGGCTTTTATGTGTGACTGGATGACATTTAAAGGAAAAATAATAGAAATAGTCCATGGGATATATGTTTTTCATAGTGTCAATAATTTTGTAGTAAGTAAGTAATAGAAATTTACCAAGAACTGTGAAATCAGTGACTTGCTTCTTTTAAAATGGTATTACTGGTTGATAATGTTTGCTTATGCAGAGTTTTGTGATCCTTTGGGTTTAGTACATGTATGCAGCTAACATTCTGTAGTGTAATAAAGCATAGTATTATGTGAGTAAAAAACCAAGTGGTATATTAGCATACTATGTTTGAAAGGGAAATATTCTTTGCTTTTGTGTATTTTTCCCTCTTAAATAAAAATAAAAAGATCCATAAATGTCGTAAGAAGAAAAACGTAATTCTGTGACAACTTTGCAAAGGCTTTGTACTCCTTTGGTTGCAACAGTTTTGGCGTATTTCCTACTGTGATACACACTTCGGTTTGCGGGGTCTTTAACAAGATGTTGGGTTTTCAGCATTACGTGAATGATCAGTGTACAATCTGGTGTACTATTCCTTAGTCATGCTTCTCTGGAAAAAGCACTTGCTAGCATTTTGAAGATTTCAGAAAGTGATCCAATTAGGTTTTGAAAACCTTGAAGTATTTCTGTGTTTTTTACTTCTGAAGAAATAATAATGCATGTGCTCTTAATGTCTGGTGTTGGGAAATCAATTGGCTTTAAAGTGCTTGCTTGGTTTCATTTTGTTAGTTTGTTTTCATACTGACTGTGTCCAGCCTGTAGCATTGTGCCTCTCTTTCTATGCCAGGTTTTATCTTGCAGAGTCTGCTTCAGATGGATTTTTCAAGAAGTACATAGGCATTTGCTGAATTGCAGGCTTTTGGTCTCTTTTGAGAAGTGCTTTTTTTCTTTGCCAAGTTTGAGAAACCTCTGCAGTCTGATGAATGCAAACACATCTTAAAAATCATTTAACGCAAGCGCTATTTTCCTGCCATTTTCATGCCTCTGTGGTTGAAAATGATCTCATTTAAATTCTTAATTATTAGTTGCCTGAAGCTCCATGCGAACTGAGATGACACAAGTGTTAACAGTGCTTGCGGAGTGCTTGTGTATCTGCAGTGATCATACTTACAACTGTGAAATCTTAAGTCATGAAGCCTGCATCCAGGTGTTTGCAGAAGACAAGATGTATATTACTAGCTGCTTTTTTATTTCATTTGATCCTTCTGTCAGTTGTTAGCAGTAGAGACATGTAGTTTTCTCTTAGTATTAGAAAAGTAGTGGTCAGAAATGAAAGGCAAGTCAGGGAAACTGCTAGAAACAACTCAGATACGTAATGTTACATAGCCCAGTATAAGTTCTCTTCATTGATTTTTCTCACAGTAACTATACTAAGAGGGCCCAGGAAGGCAGGGTTTTCTGCATTTATATGTAGGATAGTGGAGCCTGCACTCAATATAAACTGAGATTGATTGTTCTGCAGTATTTCTGACCCATATTCCTCTCCCATATAATCTCTAAAATTCCAGGTCTTTTTTTAGCTATTCAGAGAACTGACCTTTGTGTAGGGATAGTGGTTTTGAATAAATTAGCACGCCCCTACTATTACACTGATGGATATCATTACCTGGAATGGCTGTATTTGTTATTATCGAAAGTGTTAGGCTTCTATACACTTCCAGCAGACTGCAGTTTCTTCTAAAGGGCTGAGAGTCACTGCAGAAGCAAAAACAAAAGGAAGCTCTGCTAAACTGGGATAAATATTTTTTTAGTTCTGTGTCATGCCTCATTTTCTTCAAGATTTACTGGCGTGGTCTGGAGAGAAAGGGTCAGAAAAGAACAGGTTTTTTTCTTCTCAAGTACATAGAGGATTGATTTGCTTTTCTCTGTGCTTCAGTCCCTGGTTTTCTCATCTGGTGTTTCTAATTGCACCTGAAGCCTCAGTGCTGTTGAGAATTTATAAATTCACTTCTGGATTTGCAGTAACCAGGGCAGATGGTTCTGTTTGTGAACAGCAACCCAGAACTGTTGTTTAACTTGTTAGCTCTGATTTGGTACCTTTTTGTGGTTGGATTTAGACCAAGTAGAAAGACATGAATTAATTAAATACCTTTGTGTTTTGTTCAGGAGGTAGTTCTGTTCCTTTTCAGAGATAAGAGAGCATGCTAAACTTTTGGGGATTTTTTTTTAGTGTTTATTTATTTATTTATTAGTTTTAAGAAGTACAAATCAATTGTTAGAAAGCAAGTTGTTTCATCTCCTTTTTTCACAGTTAATGAAATAGTAAGTAATAATAGCTGTCAAAAGCATTAAATACGCACCTCCCATAATCTGCTAGTTCCTTAATTGTAAAACATAGCCTATACTCACCATACTAGATTTAAATGAAATGCAAAGAACTAACACAAACTCACAGTTTTATACTTATTTATTTCTAACTGTGAGTGGCTAGTGACACATGTGAAAATATTTCTGTGTTGAAATTAAGTAGTTTGAGTTTTGGTTGGCAAGAAAAACCTGCTGACAGTGAGAGATAACAGACATCGTAAGCAAAATTGCTGTCAACTATCTGCCTTTGCTTGCACTTGGATTATTCCTGCTACTGAACACAAAAGATTTTTCCATTAATCATCTTCTTATTTTTCTTTTGTTATGAGAAACAGTTCATCCATTCTTGCCAGCTTGAACAAGTAGACACAAGGATTATCAGGGAGAAGAAAACAGTGCCAAGAGCTCTGACTATAGAATTAAGAAATAATGGACAAAATGCTGAGAGCCAGGCATGTTTCAGACCCTTCCTCTCTCTTCAGTTCTTTAGGACTGAGAACAGGCTGGTGTTCCCATCTGCTCAGGATCCAAAGCCACAAAAGCTCTTGTCAGGCATCTACATCTTTGAAAGATTCAAGCAAAGATCAAATTGTTAATTATTACTTGTTATTACATGGGGTAGGCTGTGAGAAACAAAACAAAGGTTTTGGTTAGAGCATTGACCCAGAGCTTTTCAAGGGGCTCATCAAAGACTTTTCCCAGGCTGCTTTTTCTCTTTTCTCAGCAAACTTGTTTGTAAGTTTTCTTCTTCAAATATGTAACCTATAACTACAGTCCATACTCTTGTGGTGGTTTGAGTGATGCTGTTCAATGTCAGTGTCACATGGACTCTTCGCCTCTGCACACTCTTTATCTGAGCATATCTCACCTAATTTAGTAGCAGCTACCCTTATATTCTCTATTGCCAGTGTTATCTGCAGGAGCTAAATGACAACCAGAGGTACTGACTGTGTAGGAGGATTTGCAAGCAGTTGCCTTTGGCAGAGGTTTTTGTACTGTCCATTAAATCTTCATGCAGATGTCCCTCAGAAGAAAAGGACTTCAGTGGAAAGCAAGCGTTTACTACAAGTAAAAGGGTATAGCTCCAAACTCTTAGGGACCCAGCCCCAGGGATCCCCCAAAGGGACAGGATATTTCTGTGCTTTCAGATTTGAATTTCTGTCCTCCAACTTAACAGTTAATGCTTGGGGTAAGCCAGTCGTATCACTAGTGTGATGTGTGGGCTTTGTTTTCTATTTTGTTTTGTTTTCACACAACGACATATAAAATCAGAGCAGTTTGGGTTGGAAGGACCTTAAAGATCAGTGGTGAGGCACTGGAACAGGATGCCACAAGCAGTTGTGGACACCCTGTCCCTTGTGGAAGTGTTCAGGCAAAGGTTGGATGGGGCTTTGAGAAACCTGGTCCAATGGAAGGTGTCCCTGCCAATGCAGGGTGTTGGAACTAGATGAGCTTTAAGGTCCTTTCCAACCCAAACCATTCTATGATATAAACATGAATCCCTCTAATAGGTTTATGCTTTCCTTTTCAATCAGGTTGTAAGTCTGCTAGCAGATCTTATACCCAGCCACCCACATGAACATACATGGCCCCTATTTACCTCTGGTACCCACCTTAGACACCTTTTGTTCAGCATGCTGGCTAACCTGAAAATTTGCAGCAGGGTTACATGAGCATATTTACATAGGTCTGTCCAGTATCTGAGCCCACATCTGTGGTCTCTCAGGTAGTTGGCCTTCAGACCTATGGTCTTTCCAGTAAACTGCCAGGTCTTTTTTGGACCACTTAGCAGCTATCCTGTCTCAAATTCACCAGCCAGTTTAAAACATGTTCCCTCACACACAATACAGAACTTAATCACAGAGAAGATATTTAGAAACAGAATTTAATAAGGAGAGGAGACAGGGTACAGTGGTCATATGCAGGTGTTGGCCTGGCAAGTGTATTGACCAGGGTTTGCTTACTTGCAAGTGTCCTGTTTAATCCTCCTTTATTTCCTCATTTAATCCTCCATTATTTCCTCTTGGATTCATTGTGCTCTTTCCCCTCCTTTGGCTCTTCACCTAAACATTGCATTAAAAATTCCATGTTTGCCTAAAAAACCCCGAAGAATTCCGTAAAAAGTTTCACAGACCCCCACAATTCCCCTCCTCCCAGTGTCCCTTAGCAAGTTTGATTTCCTATGATAATCTTGTTGTTCTTCTCATCAGCTATAGTTCTGGTTGAATATCTTGAAGGTAATGCTTGAATAGTTTATGTTACAGCTCATTCATCTGGGTCTCTTGAGTTCTGGTCTTACTATTCCCGTTATCTATGTTTTGTCAGCTCTGTTTATTTTATCACTTTTATTTCTTGCCTTTGTCTTTATGCTGAATAGCTTTTAACAAGTTATTTTTACAGAAAGTTTCAGTTCAGATATTCCTTTTTTCTCCTCATTTTCCTCCCTCTTCCTTTCACCATGTTGCAGTTATATTTTTCTGTCTTAAAAGGCTTTTATTCAAATGAGTTATTGATGCCTATAGGGAGAAATCAGTAACCTCCTGGAAATGTATGCACAGCTTTTCTCATACCGGTAGGTGGTTTGGTTCTAAGTACAGCCCAGAGTAGTGTAGGAATTACAGTTCAAATGTCTCTGCTAAATTTTCTATGTACCATTCCATTTCTGTTTCAAAAAGGTATATACTGCATACTTTTTCTAAATGATACTGTTGCTTTATCACTCAGGATCTGAAACACTACTTCCAAAACAACTTTGTGTCAAAGATGTTAATAATTAATTTTTTTCTTTGTAGAACCAAAACTGCCGTTTCAGCCACCACATCAAGTTCAGCACAAAGTTACGAACACAGAACAGAACGGCATCAAAGAGAATCATTCAAGACACATTACTCGCAGTGACATGAGGCAGCCAAGGAATGAGAAACCCCCTCGTTTTCAAAGGGATATTCAAAATTCAAGGCAGGCTTTGGAAAGTGGTGGGTTACCCAGAAACAGAGGTCCTGAAAGACACAGCTCTTTAGAACATTGGACAGATGAAAAAAACAAAAGTGACAGACATTATCCTAGAAATGATAGGCCAAAGGATTTGAGTTATCCTATAGCCACTCACCAGAGTGATATTACATTCAAAAAAAGGGATAATATGCAAAACAGAGTAGGAAAAGGGGTGTCTTTCACAGAATTCAAAGAGAACTCTGCTGCTCAAGATACTACAGACAACAATAACCAGAAACGGGGCAAAAGGGAAAACCAAATGCACAATTCAGAAAATTTTTGTGATAGGAAGGCACGAACAATAAGTAGCGAAGCCTTTATGGTAAGAAGTGAGCAACATTTTGGTGTTAATGATTACCAAAATCCTGGTAGAACTGATAATTTTAATGCTGTACCAAATGGAGATACTGAGCATCATCAGAAAGGTAGACGAGTAGGACCTATCAAGTCATCAGGACCCACTACAATCCCATCTTTTGATGATAAAATGTTGTATTACAACACCGGTCCCAAAAGGAGATCTGGGCCCATCAAACCAGAGAAAATATTAGAACCATCGATTCATGTGGAGTATGGGAAAAGCTGGAGACCAGGGGATGAATGTTTGGCTCTTTATTGGGAAGACAACAAGGTATGCATTTGCAAAATGAGAAGTACCTCAAATTACACTCCTATATACATGTGGATATTTAGGGTGCTAGCACAAAGACATGGGCTTTGTTCATAGGTGTGTAGTGTGCTTTTTGCTAATCTCTTGTTCTATTTTTAGATTCTACTTAGGAGATTTTTCACATTCATTGCATGAAACTAAGTGTATAAATTAAGTCACCTTGAGGGTAATTGTTTCTCTCCTTCAGGTGGGATTTAGGGTGACTAAGTTTCTAACGGAAGCATTTGACTTAAGGAATGAAAATCCAGGGGGATGAGTATGGATCTAGGTGCCCATATTCATTCCCAGGGAACAATGAACAAGTTTCTGTGCCACCTAGAGTAGTCTGTAATGGTATATGTGTAATGCCTTTTTCTAGAATAAGGCAGTGTGCAACCTGTACTAGTTCAAGGCAAGACCAGAGTCTGCAGCAGTGGGCTTGTTAGAAACAAACAAACAAAAAAACCCTCTTATTTCCATTATTACACAAAAGAAACATCAAAAGGCTTATTTTTTATTATCACTAGTGGACTGTGATAACAAATGGGATAAATAGCTGAAGGATTTGTGGAACAAATGAGTTATGCTGCATGGTAGTTATGTTTTCCTGATTTTTAGAAGTTTAGATACTTCCTCTTTAGCTGTTTATCCTGTTAATAAAGGTGTCTTCTGCAGCAAGACCCTTTTTCTTTCATCTTTTCCTTTGCTAAAAAAGTTTGATGCTATTTTTCCTTTGGTTTGTTATTATCTGTTCAGGAGTTCTCTGTTACTCTTCTTGCGTTTTTGACCCTTTCTGATAACCTGAGAACTCTCTTAAATGCTGTTGTTCTTTGAATAAGTTTTATTCACACCATTTTCTGTGGTTTTGGTCATTTATTTAATGTTTGGGGGGGGGAGGTTGTCCTTTTTATACAGAGTAGACAGTGCTAGCTCAGCAGCATGACTTTATGTGTCTTTTGTCTGTGTGACTAAAGGAGATGATAAGACAAGCAGAATTTGTGATAGTGGCAATATACAGTGTATTGGCTCTCTAAAATAGGAATATGTAGCTTTGGTGGATTGATTAGTGTGAAATATAATGGCATATTGTGGGATTGTTTCCTATTTTCAGAAGAGCATTTGCATTACTATGAGATGAGGTTTGGAAATTCTGGAAAACATGAATATATAATTAGATATAAGGTAATGCTGGACTGTTACCTGACAAACATCACATTCGAAGGGGGGTCTTTGAGGGTTATTTTTTTTTTTTTTTGGTAGTTATAATAAATGCTGCTGCTCCTGTCTAGGACAACTTTGAAATGTGATGATGAAGTACAGTACTGAGCTTAACCTTATTAGGAGGCAGTGATTTCTTTGTGTTCAGTAACATAAAAGTGATTGAATGTCTTCAAGAGAGCTGATCTGTGTTTGTATAAATATAAAAAAAGTCAGGTTTTGTGTTTAGCAAAAGGACTCTGAAGGGGCAGTTTTATATTTTTATCCTATTTCATTATGCGTTAAAATAGGTGTCTGTTAGCATGCACAGTCTGTATGGCTGATAGACACTTGGTGATAAGTGTATTTTTAAGAAAAAGTCTTACAGTAACACTTCCCTGTGTACAGTGATGAATTTATTCTGCTTTCAGAGAAATGAAAGCAAGTCTTTTAACTGTTTGATCTACTTCGATAAACTGCATATTTTCTCAATAAGTATTCTCAATACATTCTGTGATGTCTGTGCATTCTGCCATGTCAGAGTTTAATAACTACTACTAGTTTAATAACTAGTATGAATATTACTCAAAATATAATACTAAGACTAAATATATATACGTATTTTATACATATGTATGTATATATGTGTGTCTATATATATACACACACGCAAACATATATATATGTATTAAAAGGCAGTTGTTAAGCTGTTTGTGGTATTTGAGGTAGCATTTTATGACCTTTGGAAATTTCTTTTTTAAGTTCTACCGGGCAGAAATTGAAGCTCTCCATTCTTCTGGGACAACTGCAGTTGTTAAATTCTGTGATTATGGAAATTATGAAGAGGTGCTTCTCAGCAACATCAGGCCTGTTCATGCAGACACATGGGTATGTGATAACAGATTTGTATTAAAGGATATGAACTACGTAGTCTGTACAAAATATGTAGCCCTGCAGAAACTAATGCCTACTTATGCAAAGAGTGCCAATTGCATGTGTGGAAAACAGTTATGCAAGTAGACAGAATCTCAACTTTTAGTTGTCTGTATGGAACCTCAAAAAGTGTACTATCATGTGGTATTCTTTTGTATAATACATTTCAAGTGTATTGTTTGAGTAATTGACCTGTCAGCCAAACAGTTCTACACATATTTGCTCTCTAAAAGGTGTTACTTTTAAAGCAGTTTTCTGTTTTATTTCATGTACATTGTATGTTGTTCTGTAAGTGTAAGGAAACAGTGTTCTGAAACATATTCTGTGACAGTTTTTGCTACATAGGTACATATGGCTAAAACCAGACATCCATTTCGCTTTATTTTGTATCATGATTTTATTTTTATTTCTGTGATTTCTTTGTTGCCAGATGCTGCGTTGGAGGTGTGTGCCACAATCTGTTTTATGAGGTTCAGAATGTATTAGCCTTATGGAAGTTGGAAATTTCGGAAGGCTTTATTTGTGAATGTCATGGAAATAGAGGTGCATTTTGATTTAAAAAGATATATATCAGGAGTGCACAATACTTTGCTGTTCACTCTTGCTATAAACAGCTGTACAAAAAGTAGCTGTATAATATTGATCCCTTAATGATGGGTTTACTGTGCTTATTTTAATGTCTCACCTCTGGGTCATATGGCCATGTTACTACTGTTGCTGAGGCTGAACAGCCAACTACTGCCAGTGGTCTTTTAACCTGCCTTGTTGCCTGTAGCTCTCAGATGTCCTTATGGCCCCTGAGACATCCTTTTTGTACTTAAAAAGATATTTCAAAGCTCTTCCCAGCTGGTGCATTGCTGTGTCTATCAAAGTTTACGTTTTATATTTTTTTGAGCTGTAGGGTGCTAGTTTCTTACTGTATGATTGTGCTTATTTTGATCCTTTTTCTGGGTTAATAATAAGCCTTTTCTTAATGCTATGGATTACAGTCTTGAGGAGTGGCTTTTATTTTACTTCAGCCCTCTGAAACTTGGTTCTCATGGTATTAAGAACTTGTCTGTGTGTTAGTAAGTTGATCTAGCAGTGAGGTGCTAGCCTGAAGCAGTGGCCATTCTTCCGTGTCTTTGGTGTATCTCTGACCACATTGTCTTCCTCTTCTCTGTCCTCCCATGCTGGATCGTCTGTCATGTAGACATAGCATGAGTCAAATGAGAGGGACAAGTTTTTATTTCCCCAAAGCAGGTTTGGTTTCTTTTCAGAGCTAGTTTGTTAAAGATGACATAACATGATGGAACAATGTATGGATAGGGGATTCTGCTGCTGACGTAGCATAGTCCTAACATTGTGCTGCATCCTGATCTAGTCAGTGAGGCTTTGTCAGTTGTTACTGGGCAGACATAAGGACTTTGCAAGGACCTTTCAGTCCATTCAGAAAAAAAACATACCTGTCTCAAGGGAGCCTAGGTGAATAGTGTAAACCCAAACATCTGAATTTAGATTGCTATATAGGAAGAACCAACATTTTCACAGTGAACAGCATTTTTATGTTTTCTTTCCAAGGTTTTACTGTTTTGTTGCTAAAATGTTCTTGTAGCTGTAGGAATTTTGCAGGAGGAAGTTGATTAGGACCTTACTCTTCAGTTCTTTGTATTCAGATGCTAACCCTCATCCTCATTATGCATTTGCAGTTCTTAATTGCCCACTGGAGTCATGCTCTGATACTCGGATTTGTCTTTTAAGCTGAGCACTGCTTGGTCACTTTTGTTTGTCTCAGTGTTCAAATAGTATGCAATTCTAGATAGCACATGCAAATACAAAATGAAGTTCTCATGCTGCTTGATACTTTGTTGTAAGATTTAAGTAACTTTGTGATATTTCTTCTTCAAGAGAACAAAACAGATTTTAAACTGACTGCAGTAATTACTTTTCTTTCCCTGTTCGATGTTATCAGCAACAATGACCTTGTTTTATTAGAAGTGTTGTATTAAGTTTTATTTCAGACCTTCCAGGTAACTTCCAGATAGTTCTTCTTACCTGTCTGTACTGAAGACTTGTTACTAATGTAGATATATACTGTATATGAGTTCTGATGTCAAAATACTGCCAGTTTTTCAGACTCCTTTTTGAAAGAGTTGTCGATATTAAGGGAAGATTTAGTGAATTGACTTAAAGGCATGAATTTAATCTGTGTGTTAGAATTGATGATTCCTTACTGTTTTCTCCAACACGCTTTTTGGTACTCATGTGGAGTTATTTTTTTATTTTTTGTGCCAACAAATATAAACTGGTGAAAATCTACACTGGGAGGAAGAAAAAAGAAAAAGAAAGTTATTTACCTGGTCACTTGAAAAAGAAGGCAAAATATCAGTGACCTTGTTTTGATGGCACAACCAATTGTTTAAGCACCTGAGCTTCTGGTCTACTTTTGGCAACCTTTATAGTTCTCAAAAATAATTAGCATTAATTTACTGTTTACATTGTTAGCAGGTTTATTATAATTTACTTTTTTCTTCACCCCCTACTAGTTAACATTCCGTTCTGTATTCCTCCTCTCTCTCTAATAATAAACTGCACTACACTGGTACAAGTTTTGTGGGTTCAGTTGTGGTTTTGTTGGTTTTGGTTTAGTTTGGTTTGTTTTCATAGAATGGGTAGTGTTGGAGAAGACCTTAAGATCATCCAGTTCCCATCCATACCATGGACAGGGACACCACACACTAGACTCAGTTGCCCAGGGCTCTGTCCAGCCTGGCCTTGAACACTGCCAGGGATGAAGCATTTACCACTTCTTTGGGCAACCTGTTTCAGGACCTCACCACCCTAACAGGAAAGAACTTCTTCCTTGTATCCAATCTAAACTTACCCTGTTTAAGTTTTAACCCATTTCCCCGTATCCTGTCACTACAGTCCCTAATGAAGAGTCCCTGCCCAGCATCCCTATAGGCCCCCTTCAGATATTGGAAGGCTGCTATGAGGTCTTTACGCAGCCTTCTCCAGGCTGAACAGCCCCAATTTTCTCAGCCTGTCTTCATACAGGAGGTGCTCCAGTCCCCCAGTCATCCTCATGGCCCTCCTCTGGACTTTTGACTGTCGATTGAATTTGCCTGATGTTCTCAGGTTACATTGTGCTTTCCACTTTAACGGAAAAATTGTTACTAGGTGATCTTAAGACTCCTTGATAATTAACTGTATGCTGTCCATCAGTATACAGTCAATATACAGTGACTCAGATGCCCAAGTCAGTCCTTGTAAGTTTTCAGTTACTCTGACACCTAGGCTGCTGCTATTTATTTTTTTGATGACTACAAGTATAGAAGATAAGGCTCTGTTTTCCATAAGGTAGATCAAAAAGCTAGTGGGGAGGGCTTTTTTTGATAATCACATACAATACCCATATAAATATATGTAATAACACTAAAATCATTGTTTGGGCTTTTTTTTCCCCTAGTGCTTGCAAACTGTGTTTTAGGTACGCAGTTGATAAATATTTTTAATAATAAAATTACATTTGGTTTCCACTGTTTTAGAGTTCTTCTAAAAATCTTGTATGTAACACTACAATACTGTATCTTCCTGTTTTCCTCTGTGTAGCAGGGGACGCTTAATGAAAACATTGTTATCCCAGTGGAAAATCACTGAAAAGTCATTGTAGATATAAAACTGCTTAGTTTTTCTTGTGAAATATGTAATATTATGTTAGTGTAATGTAAGGAAATGGTGTAGCTTTTCCACCTATGCATGTTATGGCCTTATTCTGCTTGCTTTCAAAACAAGCTAGATCTTTAATTCATTTAAAAATACTAATATGAAGTTTTTATTTCAGGTTAGTTACCTCTTCCTATATCTTGTACTGTTTTTTCTGCCTAAAGAGGCAAGAAGGCAAAAATTATTATTAAGGTGTAAGTATTATACATAAGCATAGTGTTTCTATAATTTGTTCTGTGGAGACTGAATATCCACTCTGCAGGTTTCCTCCATTCAGGAATGAGCTGACATTCCAGCAGTGTAAAGAGCACTAATGAAAATCAGTAAATGTAAAGGATTACAGCTGTCTGTTTTAGCTGGAGAAGACTTCTGCCTATTTGTTTTATGGAGGTTTCGAACCCATTCCAATATCTTGATTTACCACAGGCAAGTACTTACTTGAAGGATTGGGTACCATTTCTTTACGGCTTTTCGACCTGGATGGACTTAGCATCATACTGTGATCTTCGATATCAAGCAAGAAGTCTTTCCCATTGAATAAGTATGTGCAGTAGATCAGTGTGTTGTAGTTGGATCTCTGTCTTCATTGACTATACTGAAAACAAGAGTGTTAAGAGAACTGTATGGTGTACTTGTGCAGTTCTCAGATTGCTGTAGAAAACAAGTCTCTAAATAGTTGCATCAGACAAGAATTTGATGTCTTCAGTTCTGTTGCTTCTGTACCGGTAGGTAAATTTATAGAATAATTTTACAGTTCATAATTAATTACTGATTAAATGAATTAAATGAAGGCTGAATATTTTGGACTATCCTCCTTCCTGAGTGGTGGTGCATATTTATTAATTAATTTTAACCTCAAAAGTTACTTGTGTAGATCAAGTTTCCACAAAAGGCTGTCTTCCTGCTTTAGTAAAATACTGTAGATTTTGTGCCTCATTTTTCATCTCACCAATATGTGGTGATTTCAGTTGCCTCTGTCCTGCCAGGCTGAAAAATTACTTTTCGTAGTCTATCCTAAACTTTTTAATTTTCTCACTAAAGAGTGCTATTTACTTACTGGAAACATTCCCTTAAATTCCATCGCATCTTTTGCAGAGCCTACTGTTGTATGTGCCTTTATACAGAATATTCAGGTTCTGGAGGGTAATTCTCTGTATGAGTTTATTTTCCCAGCCTTTTTTGTTAGAGGAAGGATTTAGAGACAAGCATTGTGAAAAGCATTTATACTGGTAAACTACTACTAGTTCTTCAGCAACTCTGTCCTCTGAGAAACTACATAGTTTTTCAGACCTTAGCTTGGGGTATTCATGTTGGAATATAGACAGATGATGACAACTTAAATATTCCTATGAAAGTTCCTGGCCCTTAGCTGAAATGTAATAACTGACACTTAAAGGTGATTAAGGAACTGCATTTTACTTTTTAATAAACTGAAAGCAGGCAAATCTCAGTTGAGAGAAGGCAATTTATACTAAGTTGGCATAAAGCAATGGTTTTCAATTATTTGTCTGTATCATTAAGCATCACAGAATATGTTTCAGTCTTCACTTGAGCATTTCTTCAGACTATGAAATACCATTACAAATGATTGCCAGCTGTACCAATCAGATTAAGGACACATTCTTCTTGGAGCTTCTAGTTATTGAAACAAGTTGCAACAGTTAAAGCAAGCTGCTTAGAGCATTGCACTGTTCTCCTTCTTCCCACCCCCTTGTTATTAAATGTAATTGCATATAATGGTAATCCATTATTTGGAGACTGCATATGGGGTCCTTAGGTTGTTTATTTTGAGTGGGACTGTATTAGAGGTGCAGCCTCACCAGTGCTGAGTACAGGGAGGCAATAACTTTCCTGGCCTTGCTGGCCACACTGTTTCTGATACAGACCAGGATGCTGTTGGTCTTCTTGGCTGCCTAGGCACAAGATGGCTCATTTTCAGTTGCCATCAATCAGCACCCCCAGGTCCTTTTCCACTAAGCAGCTTTCCAGCCACTCTTCCCCAAGCCTGTAGCATTGCATGGGGTTGTTACGACCCAAGTGCAGGACCCAGCACTTTGTCTTGCTGTACTTCACACCATTGACCTTGGCTGATTGACCTTTTGCCATGTTTTTTACTTTCTAGTTCCACTTTGTGCAGTTGGTCATTCACAAGTGAAATTGCGCAAGCATTTTTTTACTGGATCTACACTTGTGTGTGACTCTGGGGATTTGTATGGCAAATTTTGTCATTGAGTGTGTGCACAGTGCATTCTGTTTCACCTAATGTCACTCAGTGCTTCCCTGTTTACATTTTGGTAGTGGTTTCTTGCCCTAAGAGCAAGCATTAGATAATTTCTCATAATATCACTTAGTGTTTTATTTCTAAAGGTTTCGTTGGCAGAATTTTCTGATTGCATCCAAGAAGTCCAGCAATACAGCAAATGCTTCCCTGTGGCCCCCCCATATGGAACTGTATGGTTTTGCTTATGAATACACTGGGTGCACAGAAACTAAATACTGATATATTTTTTATTTCCCAAGTCTGTGGATGTCTTCGTTCAATCTGAGGTTCTGAAAAACTGGATGAATATTTTATCAATTAAAAAACAACAACAAAAAAAACCCAAATGTTTGGGAGACAGAAGGGCTGACAGTTGTATGGGGGAGAGGTGATGGAGATGCACCCTTAATTTTGTGGCTTTTTCTGAAAACTGGCACAATTACTCCCCACAGTAACATTATTCCTTATGGTACATAACTCCTTACAGTGGTTATGGTTAACTGATTTCATGTTGTTAAATTTGCTTTGTTGAAAACATTTTTACTTTTAGTTTGTGGCTTTCTTCTTGCTGAATTGAGAAAACTCGATGTGTTCTGTAGCTGCATGTTACTTGTATATCAGATCTCACTTCTTTTAGAAACTGTTGAAAAGAAACCTTGAAATATTTGTAGTTTGATATACTACTTGGTTTGAATAAGCTTTTACTGACAGAAGGAATGTGGTGTGAATGGCTTGACTATTTCTAAGGAACTTTTGAAATTCAGTATTTTTTTCTGTATTGGCAATACAGTGACAACTTGCAGGAGAGTATGATTGTTTCAAGCGCAAACCTCACAAGAAGAGTTGCATATTTATATTAATATGTGCCACGGGCAATGAGTGTAAGTATGACTAACCTGTGCAATACCCTTAAGGGGAATAGATAAGCTAGCAAAATGTCTGTGGGATAATCATGCCCCAGGCTTACATTATCCTAGTTTTATGGAAATGTGATTGTGCAAAGCGTTCGACACTGTCCCACATGACATCCTTGTCTCTGAATTGGAGAGACATTAATTTGATAGATGGACCACTCAGTGGAGAAAGAACTGGTTGGATGACTGCACGCAAAGAGTTGTGGTCAGTGGCTCAGTGTCCGCCTCAAAGCCAGTGACGAGTGGTGTCCCTGAGAGATTGGTGTTGGGACCGGTCTTGTTCAACATCCTTGTAGCTGACATGGGCAGTGGGATTGAGTGCACCCTCAGCAAGTTTGCCGATGACACCAACTGTGTGGTTTGGTGGATACGCTGGAGGGAAGGAATGCCATCCAGAGGGACCTTGACAGGCTTGTGAGGTGGGTTGATGCCAACCTCATGAAGTATAACCATGACAAGTGCAAGGTCCTCCAGCTGGGTGGGAGCAATGCCAGGCACAGCTACAGGTTGGGCAAAGAGGAGATTGAGAGCAGCCCTGCTGAGAAGGACTTGGGGGTGTTGGTCGATGAGAAAATGAACATGAGCTGACTTCATGTGCACTTGCAGCCCACAAAGCCAACTGTATCGTGGGCTGCATCAAAAGAAGCGTGACCAGCAGATCAAAGGAGGTGATCCTGCCCCTCTACTCTGCTCTCATGAGACCTCACTTGGAGTCTTGTGTGCAGTTCTGGTGTCCTCAACATCAAAAGGACATGGAGCTGTTGGAAGAAGTGCAGAGGAGGGCCACGAGGATGATCAGGGGACTGGAGCATTAGGACTGGAACATACAAGGACAGGCTGAGAGAGTTGGGGCTGTTCAGCCTGGAGAAGAGAAGGCTGCGTGGAGACCTCCTAGCAGCCTTCCAAGTATCTGAAGGGGGCCTTTAGGGATGCTGGGGAGGGACTCTTCATTAGGGACTATAGTGATAGGACAAGGGGTAAAGGGGGTTCAAACTGAAACAGGGGAGGTTTAGATTGGATATGAGGAAGAAATTCTTTCCTGTTAGGGTGGTGAGATGCTGGAATGGGTTGGCCAGGGAGGTTGTGAGTGCTCCATCCCTGTTTGTGTTCCAGGGCCAGGNTCTTTCCTGTTAGGGTGGTGAGATGCTGGAATGGGTTGGCCAGGGAGGTTGTGAGTGCTCCATCCCTGGCAGTGTTCAAGGCCAGGTTGGATGAAGCCTTGTGTGACACGATTTAGTGTGAGGTGTCCCTGCTTGTGGCAGGGGTGTTGGAACTAGATGATCTTAAGGTCCTTTCCAACCCTAAGTATTCTATGATTCTATGAATGTGGTCTATTTAGAAAACAAAAGAATGCTTTTTTTTCAGAGCTGAAGAATAGCAATGAAGTACAAAAATGTCTGATTCCAAGTTAACTGTTATGTTGGTTTTAATGGTCTCAGGTTTTAGTATGTAATTCTTTTCCTTGTCCATCTGTCTATTTTCATTTCATGATTCTTTTTTTTTTTTTTTTTTTTAGATTTTTTAAATTTTTTTTCTTTTTATTTGTTTTT
>NDXB01015933.1:88317-110069 GCA_002631895.1 Agapornis roseicollis
TTTTTTTTTTTTTTTTTTCCATCATAATTTAAAACTCTTTGCTTCAGTTGATGAAACAAGGTATTTTCTCTGTCCTCTTTTGGCCCAGGACTGTTTGATTTAACATCTGCTCTATTTAGGTAGTGCCAATTTGTCATTCAAATCTGAATTTATTAATCCAGATCAGTGTGCATTTAGTGGCAGCTTAACCCTAGTAAGTTTTGGTTACTTTTGTAAGGCTAACTGTTAGAATATTATGTACATAATTTCTACAATATAAATAGCAAATATTGTAAGAGTTATACATACCTTACATAGATGTCACTGTAAACAGCAATTCATTATAAGAAGATACATGTTACTGCTTGTCAGAAAGATCCATCCCTCTAGATCAAAACATTCACTGCCATCTTCTTTGGCTGCCATAACTGATTTGTCTTGAGCTTAAATTAAGTGGAGTTAGTATCTCTAACTGGCTAAAATGTAGTAGATTAGAACATTTGTGTATTTTATATTAACGTGATTTGCTAAATCTAGCTGATTTGATTAGCTGCTTTATCAGGTTTAGGTTTGTATTTGGAAAATTTCCACTATTAAACTCAATTACATTTCACCATAAAATAATGTACCAGCTATTGGGTGTAAACACCAAAAAGAAGTTGTCAAGATACTCAGTTGGTCTTAGATTCTTGAAACACTAGGATCACTCAGGTAGAAAAAGAAAATAAAGAGGCAAGATGTATCTTCTGTATAGAGTTTGGATGATGCTACTTAAACTGTATTAGTTCAGTTGAAATAACCCTTTATTTTGTTTAGAATTCATAATAGGGATTTTTTTTCTCCTCTGCCACTGTGTTCTAGTGAACATTAGGAAAACTGAACAGCTTGTTCTTTTCTGCTCAGAAGTGTGGCATCTGCAGTTATCTCTGAACAGTGTCAAAAATTCTTCCTCAGTTTGAGAACACTCTCTTTCAAGTCTTCTTGAAGACAAAAACATTGGAGAGAACAGCACAGAAACTTTTTCTGTGTTGTACAGATAGGCTTTCACCTGCTAGATTTGCTTCTTGAAGCTCATGTAAAGCCCAGTGTAGCTGCCGTTATTTGCTTTGTTTGATAGATAAAGTGATGTGAGGAGGTGGCAATTGTGATGTTGTGGTGGACATATGTATCATGTATGGCTTATAGCTCCCCATAGTATATCTCATGCTACCATATGTTTTATACTTCAGTTGCATTTTGAAATGCAGTACATTTGACCTAATGAGGTACTGGATGAAGACAGTGGAATTAGAGAGAAACCAGTAATGAAAATCTATTAAGCTTTTCCAAAAATAAGTGGTGAATGTAATTGGTTCTTCTCTGATTTTAGACATAGGCAGAAAATCAATCTTATTCCTTCTCTAAATTGCTTTCAGCTTACCCAGACTTGTACAACAGCGTAGCTTTAATGTCTTGACATGTAAAAGTTCAGGAATAATGAGTATCAGTTCCTAGAAGTGGATTTCTGTGATTTTGTTCTCTTTATCCCTTAGAGCTCTTGAGAGCATGGTATATTCTTCTTATTTGAAGGTTTTGATATCATGTCAGAAAAAGGAACTATTAGGGGATCCACTGACACAAAATTTTGCCACAGAAAGATGCTTTAACTCTTTACCAGATGATTAATGACACCTTGTATTCCTGAGGTGGAGTACCTCTGTATTATGTAAAATAACTTTTTTTGTTCCCTAAAGAGGCAGAGAGCCATTGATGATTATTTTATATTATAAATCAATACATTCTGGAGAATTCTAATATTGTGGTAAATGCCTCATCCCTGGAAACACTTAAAGTCAGGTTGGACAAGGCTCTGAGAAACCTGATATAGTTGAAGATGTCCTTGCTCATTGCTGCTAGAAAGAAAATGCACTCTATCCCAGATAAAACCAGGACAAAGAGGCTGGAGTGGGGACCTTTAAAGGTCCCTTCCAAACCAAATCATTCTGTGATTCTGTCCTTCTGAAGACCTTCTTGCTGCACTGTTCTGTGCTTTGGGTATTAAGAACAAGTGCTACAGACTTGCAGAAAAGTCTTGGTTTGTTGTTTATTTTGAAGACAGAGCAATATAGTCATGTTAAGGTGCAGTTAACAGAAGTGTGGGGTAATTAGTACCTCACTGTGGTTGCAGTTGATCTAGAAATGATCTTTTATGACTATCTAGCAGTGTGAGATAGAAAACACTAACACAGAATTTTATCAGAGCACTGCATTCAGAGCCCTTGAACCCACTGTCAGTTGTTTAGGGTATGAGTCAAATACTAGCTTTAACAGGTCTGTAAAATAAAAGACTTCTAGAGAATCAAGAGACAAGAATTCAGAATCTAACAATAATAAAAATGCATCATGAGCTTACACTTCCTGTATAGAATGTTATGGTTGTATGAAAAAGAAGGGAAACAAGTAATCAGAAATGAGTGTTTTTAAGGATCATAGCTTTTGGAAGAGCCTGAAAGAACCAAAGAGTGTGAACTTACAAGTACTTGGTTATTATCTGTTTCTTGGGTTTTCCTTTGCTCCATGACAGAATTAATCTACACCTTGTCACACTTGCTATAAAATCTGTATTGAAGTCCTTCCTTAGCAATGGAGAAACCGCATTTCTGTGAGAAGTCATTGCCAGAAGGTGTTATTTCCTTGTATAAAACCAATCATACTTATTGTATTGAAGTGCAGCCTTCTGATTTATTCTTTGCAAGACTTCTATCTCTGCAAGCGCTGGAAAGCAGATACCTGCTCTTTTGGAGGAAGAAAATGAAATAACAGTAAAGTGTATGTTGCACAAAAAGCAGAGAGGTTTTATGCTTATCTACTACATCTTATTTTTCTCATTTAGAAACCTTCTTGGAGTGAGGGGAAATTCACTGGCAGCTCCAACTTGCTGAAGACTTATAGAAGAAAGTCTGGCTTTTTCCAAGCAACAAGACAGAACAAAGAAAGCTCATGTGAGCAGAAGGAATTTGGACCTGACAACACAAGAGACTTTTTTAAAGTTCTTAGTTATATAAAGCTGAATACTTTTTACATATGAAAGAGGCAAATTGTCATTGCTGCCATCAATAAAACCACAGTGCACTATTCTGTTCTTTGCCTTGTATTCTTTTTACTGAGCCTTCATTGTTAGTTAACATAATACTATTGTATCATGATTTTTATTAGTTTTTAATTGATTTTGGTTCTAATATTGTTTCTGGTTAAGTAAAATTAAAACTTATATTTTATCAAAAGTATTGGGCCTTTAATTTATATTTCAGGCTAGCATTAGTGAACTGTGTTAAAGATTAACAGCTAATTATTGTACAGAGAAATTCTGAATCGCTTTTGACTGTTTTCTGTGCTTATTTTCCAAAGTTGCTGAAGGCCAAATTACAGATTTGCCTATAATGTTTTTCATGATCTGTGACTAAATGGTCGAAGGGGAGGAGAAAAAAATCATGAACTTTGATAGTAATTTTCTAAATGATTTTAGGTAAATATTTTCTTTTTAGGAATATTTATATTACAGAAATAGAAACATTTCTAGAAAGTGCAGGAAAGTAGTTTAAACAAGAAATACCAAAAGATGCATAGGAGTATTTTAAACGTAAATATGTGTATACATGCACACATGTGCAACCTGTTGAATAATAGGTTATTTCTTGTAGCTTGAAGCTTTGCTTTTATTCATTCATATTATTAGATTTTTCTCAGTTATCATTGGTGCTTGAAAGAATCTTTATGTCAGCCTACTTCTTAATCTAAGCTGTATCTTTGAATCTGATGTGATTATGACAAATATCTGAAATTTTCCTATTTCTTTAACTCAGAAGCACTCAAATTCTTTGTACCATGCAAATCCCTTCTAAGCTTTATTCTGATCATATATATAACATTGAAATAGCACGTGTGTTTCGAGGTAGTTCTGTAAAGACAGAATTTTGCCTGAGATATGTATTAATGGTATTAAGTTGTACAATTCTACTGAATTTCTCTCTGAAGGCTCATGCAGTACTCTGTTTGGATAGAACCTGGTTTATCTGGATGAAAAGTTTTATAATGAGGATGTAATTGAATGTATTTGCAGTACATAATATGGATTACTGTATGAATGCAGTCGAAACATTACAAATATTTGCAGAACAGTAAGGAACCAAATGTTTTGCTCCCTTAATGGATCCTACGCAGCTTGTTAAGAATTATAATGCGACCCACTAATAATTCTACAATTTGGAAACTTAAAACATGAGCTGTCCAATTTTGAAGCTCTTCACTATCAACTGCCACACAACAAATTTGATGAAGTTTGTTAGGTTTTGGTTAGAAATCAATTTCCAAATACTAAGAATCATCCTGGTCAGAGCTGCTAAATTGTACTAGTAAATAAATAAATTGTAGATCTAATACATTGGATGTTGGATGCTTTACTTCCAGAACTATTGCTAAGACCACTGAAAGCAGCTATTCAGCTTCAGAAAGCAGCGCAGCTATGGCATCATTTTAAGAAGCGGTTTTCTGTTTATGCATAGACTGTGCATTAAATTACCCTTATAGTCAGTGTACCAAAGTAATTCCTGAAATTAAAGTAACTTTTATGTTCCTTTGATCTTTCATTCTTGCTGTGAACTAATCTTAAAATTCATAAAAGTGCCATCTGATTTAGTGAACCGTAAAAAATAATGCCTACTTAGGAAAATTTTAAGCTTATACAACTACAGTGCAGCATTACTCTGTAGTGGTTATGATATTCTGAAATTACCATATGTTGTGTCTGTAGGCACATGAAATATATTTGAGATTGTTGGTTTTGTTTGTAAAACAGTAAGGACCATGGCCTGGTCTTTTCACTGGTGCTGAGGGACTGGAAAGCCAGAGTTAGCATACAGATGGATAGTCTTCTTGAAAGACATGTTGTCTTTGTGTGTTTTATGATTCTTTCTGTTTTGGTTTTCACTGCAAAAATACCTCTGTTGAAAGCTCTGCCTGTTTAGGATGCGAAGAACCAGTGATTGAGCAGATAAAAACCATTTGTGTCAACCTGTTTTGAAAAGCAAGAATTAATATATCCATGCTCACTGATTCCTATGTATGGAAACAACACAATGACAAACTATATATTTAAATAATTTTCTTGATTTGCATAATACATCAATACCACAATTATAATTATTTGTGAGTTACAATATAGTAAAGTTTACATGCTAAAGAACTACATCACTTACCTTTTATGTTCAGAAAAAGTTACCATGACTAGGTTGGCCTTTGATAAGGAAGTTAACTTCTAATTTGTCAAAACCAACAGCAAAAGCAAGCTCCTGAATTTTGTGGGGCAACATCTGTGTAGCTAAACAAAAAAGGTTGATAAGGAGCACTGGATCCTGATCATCCAAGCTGTTTATTTGATAGCTTGATTTTTGACTCTGTTCTGGAGTGTTCTTGACCAACTGTTTCTAAGACAAACCTTTCACAAAGAAACTTTGCACTTTGCAAGCTGGACATGAGCCAATTGGACCTGTGAATCAGTAGATCCCTGGTCTGTGGCCTTTTAGTAGGGTTATAGATACAGTTTATGAGAATTTCTGTCTTGAATTTAGGAATTCAGTTCTAAGGAGATGTTTTCCTTGCCATGGACTTGTATATAACATTTTTACCTAAAGGGAATTAAAACGCACACACACACACAAAAATAAAAAACAAACCACAAAACCCCACAAAGAACCAACAACCCTGGAATTTCTGATTTAAATTATTCTAAAAGTTATGTGCCAAGGTGGCAATCTTGACACTGAATATATTCTTTTTCCTTCATATTGAGAGATAAAATCATTTTGAAACAAAGGGTGGAAATGTTCCAGTTTAACCTTGCGTGTTTCCAGAGTTTTATAAAAAAAATCTGATTGGCGTCATGGTTTTATTTAAAATTCTTTCTTGGACTAACGTCATTTGATAGATATTCATATATGTTTTATATATATACTAATGTAACTTTTCCTTTTGTCACTAACAGGTGTTAATAAGTCTTTGGTAACGACTGTACAAAGCATTTTGAGGATCACTTGTCAAGGTTGGCTGTACCAAGAAACTGCTGGAATTGTCTCTGCAGAATCTCTCTGTAATCACTTGAGCCTTATGCAGATAAAACCTGTTGGAAATCTGGCTTTCCAAAGCATTATTAACAACTCATATTTTCACTGGGTAGTGAACTGTTGATATCACAGGAAGGACAAATCTTATCCATGAGCTGCATTTGGCATTAAATACAGAATGAGTAAAAGGTTAATGGAAGATAAAGATTTAGTTTTCGGTAAATCTGAAGAGATCTTCACAAGAGAAATCCTAAACAGCAAAACTAGCTAATGAAGGTTGTTCTAACGTAAGCCAGGTAGCTGAAAGTATCTGGCAGTGTAGGGTAAGCAGTCCCTTTCTAGCAGTATGGTTTGAGGGGACTTCATACAGAAAAGTCTCCAGTGTTTTTGTGCAGACACAGGAATGTGGTGTTCAGAATGATTGTCTGTAGATGATTTCTTGGAGAAGAATCCTAGTTTGACTGTACTTTCATTGCATAACTTGATCCAACTCCAGTAAAATCATAACTTTCTTGAGAACTGTATAAGCCTCAAGAATGGCTAGTGCACAACCTAGCTAACTCAGTTCAGCTTTCTACTTACTGTAGGACTGTTGAGGTGTTCTCTCGTTTGGGTTTAGGTTGGTTTTTTTTTGTTTTGTTTCTTTGTTTTTTTTCCCCTGCCTGAAATGCTTTAGAGCAACCTATTGCAGGAGAGCAGCTGAACTATGGAAGGAACTCCAAACATGTAGCCACTGACCTTCCCTGTAGCATGACATACATGTGAAAAGCTTTGTGTATTTGTGGTATTCTTCAAAGCAACGGAAGAGACTCATAATTACTTTTTTTGTTTTTCTGATATTTACTGCATGTAATTCTTTACATTGGCCTGTTCTGGCTTTAAATTACTCTTTTGTTTTGAGGTTTTGAGAATGGTTCCAAACAATTTAAAAAGTAAAGAAATTGCATCAATACTTAGTTTTCCCATGAAATTGAGAGACCATAAAAAGTCAGTTTCCACACAAACACATGCGCTGTTGATGAACCTAATTATAATCTGGAAATGATGGTGGTATGACTGAAACCAAAATCTAGTATACATTAAAAATAAATCTTACATGTGCTCAAATGATTAATTGTGTAATAGCAACAGGGAACTATATGTGGCCTAAAAAAATCATTCTGCAGCTGCTTCTAAGGAAAATGTTTGCAGTCATAGTGCCTTGTAATATGTCATGTAACTTGAATAATCTATCTTAAAAAGGATGCATAGGTAAGTATTATGCAGAAGATACTCATTTTCAGGCAGTTTAGTATGTCGTGGGATCTTGGATGCTTTGCTTTGATTTTATACCATATATTTCTAAACTGCAAGTGCTAAGGAACATAAATAATATTTTATATTTGTTTTATAGTCAACATAGTCTTAACCCAATTATATTTTGTTCTAATGTTATGCCTCTGCTAAAACAGTTGTAATATTGCATGCTCATGCACAAATTTAAGTCTCAGCAATCCATTTTGTGCTGATTATTCTGTAGCTATTTAGCAAAGGAACTTGGTTTGTTTAGAATAATAATAAAGTAAAAAGCAGAATAAATAAGGAATGCTGTATCATTTTGATATGCCACAAATAGTGGGGGTTTTGTACTGGGAGACTAGAATAGCATATGCAAAGCCAATGTTCAGTGTGCTATTTGAGTAAGTAAAACAGCTTTCTTCAAAACTGATCTTTTCAAATGTAAAAATTTGATAATTTGATTCCCCTCTGGCCCTATTAATTAAAAAATGTTTCATCCCAGTTTAATTGATGCAGTAAGATAAATGATATGCTCCAGCATTTCACTACTCCTGCTTATCAGTCTCTTTAGGTATATTATGATCACATGCCCCCAGTAACAGATATTCTTGATGGCCAGGTACAGTGTGGCTGTTTTACTGCAACTGGCTGGATTTAAAATGTGTATCAGAACTTGATATAACATTATACCTGGTAAAGTTGACATGTGTCATGCTGACATTAATCAGGAATAGGAGATACAGCTGAGGTTCAGCGTAGTACAGCTGCAGAAAAGACAACACAGTTTAGCATGTGCTTCTCCATTTTACTTAACTGCTTTAACTGTGAACTCTCATATTTAAAAGGAAAATAAAAGATAAATTCTTGCAGCTGTACATAAACCACTGAAAATGTGACCAAATTTAAAACGAGAAGCTGATGCCTACCACATCTTTAAAAAGAAAGTTGCAGGAGTTGCGAAATGTGAAAACATACCATGTGGATCAGCTGAGAACCTTTGCACTCTGTGGCTGTGGAATCTTGCTTTTTTCCCAGTTATTAAAGAGCCGAACAATTCCTGATATAGAATAACTATTTGAAAACAACTTAGCCCAGCACTGCATTCAGTCTCTGTACTCCATGAGGAACCTGGCTGTAGTTGCCACCGGTGCTGTTTCTCAGAGTCTCAGAGTTGGGAGTCTTGGATGAAAACTGATAGATAGGTTAAGATATTGATGTTGGTTTAAGAATTCCTTCTAACTTAATGTGAGAAGCTGTACTCTATACTTGGAAAATATAGAAGAAGCTGGGATGTTGTGTGTTTAAATAGTTTTTCGGGATTAATGTTGTATTATTAATGTGTTGCAAACTGCAGTTGTGCATACTTGAATAAGAACAAGATAGGTGGAAATCCCCCCCCCCCCCCTAAATTATGATATTCTAACAATTTTGTCAAATAACGTATACCATCTGCAAAGAACTTAGCATCCTGAAATACAGCCACTAATGGGTAGAATGGTCATAGATAGAATTCCAAAGTTAAGATCCTTTGAATGTGATCCCATCTCTGGTGAGCTGGTACTTCTGCTACATCCTATTAAAGTCACCTTTTGCTAATACCTCAGACTGTGATATTTTGGCCCTTCCTAATTGATTACACATGTAATGTTTTAGACATAAACTGTTAACCCAGTTGGGACTAAGGTGGGATTTAGCTGCACTTAAGCTCCATCAGGAGTTCAGAAAGCAAGGGGATCCACTCTGAATTTCATGACTCAGTGGGTGGATCTCCCTTTTTTTTGCATTGTTGGTCTCTCTGTGAATCATTCTAAATAAATTCTAACTTTATTTTCCTTTGTATGTTTCATCAATGTAGTAAGTAGTACAGTTAACTGTACCACTGAACTTTGTTAATTTGCACTTTTATTAAATTCATATTAAAACTGCTTTTGCTAATACTTTTGATTCCTTGAGTGACCCTGAGCCACCAATTCGTGACCCTTTTATAGAATGCTAGGAAAATCCAGAAATAGGCTATTCTTAAAATAATTTTTTAAAAGCAAATATAAGGATGCAATTGTGATAGTAAGAGTGACTCGGGCTGTACAATCTCTATGCCTGCTTGATCTAGTGCTGCTACCATGAATTTTCTCTAATATGTTTCTAAAATAGTTTGACTCATACTCCTTGTATGCTGGGTGACTGTCACTCAACAAAACAAAACAATGCTCTGGTAGTAGATGTTGAGTTTAGTGTCAACCTGTTGATGTTTCTTGACAAGGTGTTGACCTGACTGGTTGTTAAGCTCAAACCTGAATATAGACAGGCAGAGAGTTGAGCACACCTGATGCACATAGTATTAACTGAGCCTGCGGAAGAAGAGGTTGCTTATTATGTTGTTGGTACTACCATTATGGAGCAACTTTTTTATCTTAAAAATTATGTTTGGAATGCTTTGAAATAGGGCAGGGAAACCATTTGCTGACAGTGATATGTTGTGTGATATGCTAGGACCCAGAAGCAAAACAGTCTAATGCTGTCAGAGTGAAATCTCTGTGCTAGCTACTTGTGTTTACGATGTGGAATAGAAATGTGTCAGGAGCAGAGCTAGCCTTGGGCACAAGATTAATGATGTCTGATGAGCATGGACTTGGCAACAGAGAAGCTGAACTGATGTGTCTGTTTCCAGCAGCAGGACCTGAGGAACAGGGAGCTCCTGGCACAGTCTCCAAACTGCCTCCAAGGAAACATGAAAATGTACAAATCATAAGAGTAGGCATATCTTGAAGTGTCCATTTAATGAAAAATAAATGCTTGTTCCCTCCAGGACTTGTTCTCAATGAGTATGTTTTATTGGTAGTAGTTACTAGCATGAGCTGTAACATATATATTTTTATCCCATAAAACTTGGAATAGACTGTGCTGATAACAGGGTAATCTGAAAAACTGGAATATCTTATTTTCTATTAGTTCATCCCATCACTTTAATGATGTCTCTTCCACTGTATTTGCCTGTTGACTGCAGAATTAAAACATCACCTGAGGATTTATGTGAGAATAAATTTTAAGAGTCTACATTTATTGAGCCTTTTTTTGGTCCAGTACCTCTAGCTGCTTACTTGAATGTACAAAATATGAAAGTTGTTAGCATATTTAAAACTTTCCTTTGCATGAAGATTTATACTGTGAACTCATTTATTATAAACTATGATATGCAGTGAAGATAAATAGCCCAAAATACAACATGCAAGTCACCATCTATATGTGATTAATTGAAGGAGTGATGAAGGAGGGACTTCAGTTGTGCTTGGCAAATTCAGAAAGTATTTCCAATTTATCTAATGCCAAGTAATACGTAATGAACCAGATCAAATTATAATGCTGTGGTCCATTGAGCGTGGCTGATTAAGATCATTGTTCATTCACCTAAAGCCTGTCATTTGATAGAGAAATGCATAACTCAGAGCATAGCAGTGCTTGCTTTTTTAAAGAAGTATTTGTAGAGCATAGTTCTTCATAAATACCTTAGTACAGGTTAACCTGGGCCTAAAATAAATTGAAATGTGTCCTCTGCCTAATAACTAGATCATGTCAGAATATACTTTTTCCTTCCTGAGCTAATTATACTAGTAAAAATCATCCTACTGCAAGATTATTGATCATTTAAACAGTCATTCCCTTTCCCTTTATGGAAACAGATTACAGCAATATAAACACTATGACTGTAACAGGATGGTCAAAGTACAATAATTTTTATTCCTGATTTATGATTTTTATCATATGTCCATGTCCTCTGCCATATAAGCAGTGTAAGGACCTGCTCTTGAGACCTTGTTGGGCAATGTTTGAAACAGACTGGCTCACCAGCTTCAGTAAGTGTTACAAGATATCTTGCTCTAGATGGTGGGTATGACTGTCTCTGCAGTAAAAATATGTAACTTTTTTCCTAAAACAAACAATCCTCCCTCCCCCCACCTCAGCCCCTAAAACCCAAACCAATTTCCTGCAGTCTTTTTGTGGCTTCTCCTTGCTTTTGTGGCTTTTAAATTGTGTTTTAATGAAGCATTTGAAATTACCTTTCTGCCTCAAAACACAGTAAAAAAGTGTCACTGATTACCAATGCTGACATATTCACTATATCAGCTTATAAAATACAGAAATATTTTATCTCTAATCTACTTACAAAATAATATTCAAAATTAGTGGTCATAGGAGAAGCACTGTGTGATGATTTCTTTTTAAAGACTTAATTAGGAAGTGCTTCATCTAAACCAGATTTCTTCCTTTTTCTGACTCAGATACAATAGGAAGCTGAGAAATGGTGTTCATTCTAGTTCTCAGTAACTATTCTCTGTCAGTATGTATTAAAGACTAGGATAATTATAAATATCTAAGAAGACTAAACGTATGTATTTCTGTATGCACTGCCTACTACTGAAAAGTATGGTTTCCAGAAACTGGAAAGGAATCTTGCTTGTTCCTGTTAACATGCCTGAAACAGCTGAGCTAGGATAATAGCAAAGTCTTTTATAAGTTGCATAACTTATTTTCCTCATGCAATTAATGTTGAGTTATTTGAAAGCATCTTCAGCAAAGCTACCATTTTTAAATGCTTAATTGATCACTGTTACATTGGAAACATGAAAAATTATTGTGATCCTGGATCCATTTGAAGGATCCAGACCTAAAATTCCTTAGAATTTCCAGGTAGGAGAAGCTCTAGCAGTGTGGTTTCCATTGACTGTCCAGCCAGGAACACTGTAAGTATATGGTGGTTCATGACTTCTGCTGTTGGTACAGACTATGCTCACAGTTGGCTTGCACCTGGTGACTGAGCATTCCCTGGCTATTTCTGGTTTGGGGTAGAATGTTCTGGTGAGTGTTCATGATGCGGGTCTTACAAGTAATTTTGGTGAATTTTTTGCTTCCCACTCCCCGTGTTCATGTCACTGAGCCAGTTGTTAGCCTAAAAGCTGAGATGAAGCAGTGGAGGCTAACTGGCTTTCCATCATGGTTTAAGCTCTTATTTAGTGATGTACCTTACTATGAAAGGCAAGGGGCAAGGCTGTAGTTGTAGGCAATAATGGAAAAAGTGGTGAATAAGTACCTGCAATGGAATGTCTTTATGTCCAGCTGAGGTGTTTAATACTGCTTTTGGGTCTTAGTTTGAATGTTTTCATAAAATGTTTCATAAAATGTTTTCATAAAACATTTTATTTTCCATTAAAAAAACAAGCAAACAAAACCAAACCCACTCTGTGAAGTGATGTAAAGGAAGTGTAGTCCAATGTATTTGCTAGTTGTTTTACCTACCCAGTATTTAAGATCTCTGTCTTTTCTAAAATAGAGAACTATTACTCCAAGACTGTTTTCCTTTCTTTGGTATTATTAGTTCCAGAAGCAATATACAGTTTGGATAATTTGCTGTTCTATACACCCCTTGTCTTTCTGTCCTTAGAGAAAAGGTACTTCTAGCAAAACAGTGCAGAAGTTTCTGGTTAAATGGGTTGCAAGGAAGAAATACAGCTGTACTATTCTCATTTTTATTGCACAAGGAATCTATTAATCTGTATTTTTATTGCTTTATGAATACTGTGAAGTTCAACAGCGAAGGCCTGCTTTTCTGATTGTCTCTCTTGTTTTCATCTCTGTTTAAGTTTTCTTTTATATTGCAAGGAAAGCCTTACCCTGTATTTAATTTACATTTTCTGTCTGCATTCAAAGGGAGAAAATTTAATAAATTTTAAAGTCAGAACCAAGTCATGCAAATGGAACTGAGTAATCCAGAGGAAAGACTGGCTAAGGTGATTGTATTAATATGACTATAACAAATTGCTATGAGTTTCCACATGTTTAATTAGTACTTCTGGCAACATACCCTCTTCAGCTGTAAGCATAGTCTTCTGCTGTATGAAGTGGCCATAGCAGCCATGTGATGGAGCTCAGCTTCAGCTCCTATATTTGTTACCAAGGTTCTCCCCTAACAGGTAATTCTTTTCAGAAACACAGTCATCTCAGGATCAAGGCAATGAACAGGTGTATAAATCTGCACATGGCAGTACTAGCTAGTCTAGGGAACAAGCTGTATAGCATTCTTTGGCTTGAACAGAAAGTTGGGATGCCCTTTGATCACCCTGCTGCTTAACATACCAAAAGCATACATGATTCTTTTTTCTTTTGCCCAGGCAGCATGATGCTTATCACCACTAATGCTTACTTTCTCTCTTTGACTCAAAATGTCAGCAAGTCCAGGGGAATAACTTCTGTACTCCCTTCTCAAGAACAGGAGAGGGCATGCAGGAAGGTGTTTTTTTAGCTCAGTAGTAGTCCTACACATTAATGGTTCAGTTGCTGCTCTGTATCACATCCTCTAAAGCAGCACCTTGCACACATTGTCTTTTCTTGATAGAGGCAACCACAGAGAGGACAAGACCACACACCTCGCATCAAAGCTGTTCACCCCTGCTGCTGTGCTAGATAACAGTGAAAATACAGACAGGAAAAATCAAATAATGTACATGTTCCATGAAAACAGGGCAGTCATCTTGCATTTTCTCCATGCAGCTATACTAGTTTGAAACTGCCTGGGTTTAATGCAGTGCTGGTGACTTCAGTAGTGCAATGTTTTATTATGTGAAGAGCTTTTCTGTGTGACTAAGTGTCATATGTACACAGAGAGAGTGTGGAAAAGAAGAAACTGACTGGAAATTAGTTCAAATAGTGCCTAGACATTTGGGATCTCTAAGGTTGAGAATGGCAAGTGCATGGGCTAAGATCCAAATTCCCAAGGTGATGTGCACACAGATCACAGTACTTGTAAATTCATAGTCTAATTTTACAGAAAATAAAATACAGGAACACAAATATACAAAGAATCTCA
The DNA here is from genome assembly GCA_002631895.1 of Agapornis roseicollis. Classification (NCBI taxonomy): domain Eukaryota; kingdom Metazoa; phylum Chordata; class Aves; order Psittaciformes; family Psittacidae; genus Agapornis; species Agapornis roseicollis. The sequence goes on from NDXB01015933.1 coordinate 102,532, forward strand.
TCAAATAGGAGCCATATCCCTGGAATTCCTGTGGCAAAGGAGCCCCCCAGAAGTGGGAGATGATGCAATTAAAACTTCAAGAGACTTACAGTAACAGTGATTGAGTAAAGGCAGAAGTTTCTGAGAGCATTATGAAAAAAGAAATAGTGTGAAAGACAGTGTGTGTGAGAGGGACAGACAGTCTCACTTTCTTGTATGAATAAATTGAGGATTATAACCTTAAGTTCTCTGGTGAGAGGAGTCAAGGTTCCTGGTGCTGGCTCTGGACCTGCTTGCTTGCCATACTTTATCCTTTTCTTCCGCTTTGCTTGCTCTCTACCTTGGCCCCTTTTGCTATGTGCAAACTCCATATTTATGTGAAGAGGAAGGTGCATTCTTGTTGAACTGCACAGAAAATACAGCCCTTTACTAAGAAGGGGGTGATGATGGAGAGGAGATAGTTACAGGTCTGTGCCTCACATGTATGATGAAAGGGAATTAGGGTTATGGAACAAAGTACATGAACCTATTGTATGAGCCTTGGAAAGATGAATGGCTCTTTTGACTGTCATAAATAGGCACAGCTGGTTGCAGTCAGCCCAGAGGTGCTTATTTCAATTTTGAAGTCTCAGAGTTCTCCATATTAGGTGGGGAATGCTCTGAATAAAGTAACCTTTGAGAAAAAGGAGGCTGACAGTTGAGAAGGGAGATACAGAGTGCATTGTTGTGTGATCTGAAGGAAAGCAATGTGCTGCTGCTGCAGAGAAGGCTGATGGTATCCTGGAGGGCATTAGCCAAAACCTTGTTACCGGGTCAATAGAGGTGATCATTCTGCTGTGTTCAGCCCTAATGAAGCCACTCCTGGAGTGCTGGGTCCAGCTGTGGGCTCGCCAGTATAAGACAAACATGGACATACCGGAGAGAGTCAAAGGCAAAGAAACTGATGCACTGGAGCATCTCTCACATATGAAGAAAGGCTGAAAAAGCTGGGACTGTTAAGCCTGGAGAAGGCTCATGGGTGATCTTATCAATGTGTATAAATACCTGAGTGGAGGGTACAAAGAGGTCAGAACCAGGCTTTTTCCAGTGGGACCTGGTGCCAGAGCCAGAGTGAATGGGCACAGACTGAAACACAGGATGCTCCCTCTGAACATCACAGAACACTTTTTCTGTGAGGGTGACTGAAAGCTGGCACAGCTGTGAGGTTGTGGATCTCCATCCTTGGAGATGCTCAAAAGTGCCTGGACATTGTTCTGAGCAACCAGCTCTAGAAATCCTGGAGGTTTTTTTATTCTTCTCTCCTCCCCCTATCCCTCTCTTTGAGTAGAAAAGACAGTATCTTGGAACTCTTCTTACTGAAGTGTGTAACAGGGAATAGAACCAATTCATGCAGAGTAAAATGCAATCAAAATGGCTGGGGTAGTGAATAAGAAGTGTCTGGTGACAGAAATAGTAGCCACTCTTGAACTCTGTAACAGCTATAGGAGCAGTTCTTGTTCTGCCTTACAACTCTTGGGAAAGCGAGACCTGAAGTGGGTGCAAGGGCACAGGAACCTGATGCAGATGGGGGAGTGTTCAAGCAGTGGATAATTTAAAATCTTCCTGCTGTGTTATCTATAAACTAGCCCTGGAATGGATTACTCATCTGGGGATACATCATTAACTAATGAGAAGCATGAGATGCTTAAGATTATGTAACTATTAAAATTTGGTTTAAATTAAGAAGCGCTTGTGAAGGCTGGAGTTGATCAAGCAGGAGATAGTTGTCTCAGATTTTAGCCCTATGGGAGCAGCTAAGGAGACAGTTCTTGAGCCCCATAGCTGAAACTGGAGATGACTTTTCTCTGAAGAAACAGCAAAGCAAGTGACCCTAGAGCAATTCTCCTGTGTGCTTCCAAGGGGAACCTAGAAATGGTATTGTTAAAACTACATGCCAGGCCTAGAGATGGCAGCAATTGATTTGCAAGTGTACCTTGGCAGCAACCTACCTGAAGTAGAGTCCAGACCCTAAAGCATTTTACTTATAGAAAAGGGAATCTACACACTGAGACCTTCTCAGCTATTTCTCCAGTCCCAGCTAAGGATTATTTCCCCATACAGTTGTTGGAACCAAGTTCAGAGATACCTCCTTCTTTGGCAAGGAAAGACAGCGCTTTAGAAGCTATTCCTGCAATAGGCTGGTCATGCTTTTGTTCCTACCTCAGAAACCAGGGAAGGAGTGGTGAGCCTGCCAGGTGACACGACCCAGCATAGCAGGAGGAGTTGAAGCTCTGTAACAGTCAATGAAATCCAGGCAGGCGTTTCTTCAAGAACAGCTCAGCCTTGGAGCTTTGTGAGAGCAACAACTTGTAGCCACTGATCCGGAGAAAACTCACAGAACAAACTTGCCAGCAAAGTTTTCAAGCTGACAAGCAGGTATTCCTTATTGCAGTGCTGGGAGACACGGGGGATAACTCCTCCTAACGTGTGTCCCCGTACTGCTGTACAGGCCATCCTTATATGTTCATGGTCACTGGGCATATTACATCATTTTCTAGACAGCTGTCCACATGCGTGCATGTGAGGGTGGTCGTTAAGGGTCGTCTGCTTTTCTCAACAGTCTTCATAACTTCAGGCAGTCTTTGAAGCACCAGCTTAATTAACATTACAGACATAGCAATCATCCTGTCCTTCTGCTTGCCAGTTAGTTTAACTGTGCCCATCCTGACATCTGCTAGTCCCAGATACTCCCCATCCCCAAGTCCAGTTTTTCTATTCTGCTTTCCTTACACCTTTTGTACTAAGGTCCTATGGACCTGAAACTACATCAAGTACCTTCAAGCACCACAGTTATTTTCCATTACAAAGCCATAAAACTTAACATTACTTAGAAATGACTACATTTTGAGCTTTTGTGCCCCCCTGTCTCACTGTGGAGAGGCCCCTGGCAGATAAAATCCTGAGGCAAGCTGAAAGGCATTGAGGCAGGTGAGTTGTGCATGGGTATCTGCAAGCAGAACTTGACAGAGCAGCCTTTCTTTTTTTTTGACATATTGGCTGTGTCAAATGTGACAGTGGATGAACTCTGAATGCACTTGTGGGTGATGTTTCTTCTCCACTGCTAAATATGCTTTTTGAATTAGTCAAAATGGAGAAAAGATCACATTCATGTTGAGGTGGTCTGTGGCCAGGTGGTGCCAGCACATCAGGACATTAGCAACTGTGATGGTCAGGAAACCCTCTATGTGTGTGTCTCACAACTCAAAGGAGAGAAGGAGCTGAGGGAGGCTGAGCTCCTGTTGGTGGTGGGCAGCGTGTTGTTGGTCAGGGTCACAGCAGGGATGGAAGGTGGGGGATGGGCTTCCTGTGGTGCCTGCCCTGAGGCTGCGAATATCAACGGCCTCGGCAGTCAACGGCCACGGCAACAGCGAGCACGGAGGCAGTGGCACAGATCCCGTGGCTGCCGGCACCACCCTGCACCACAAGGCACAAAGGGACTGTGGCTGGGGCTCACCACAGACTCTGCCCCGCCTGGAACTTTCCAGAGCAGCTCATGGCGTGTGGGCAGGGATGGGAATGAGTGTGCGCCTGCAGGAAGGCTCCGAGAGATCCTGGCCCGATGGGAAGGGCAATGGCTGTGCTCTAGCTGGGAGGTGTTAGCCCGGCACGACGGGACCATGGACTGAAACAGAAAGGATTTCAAGTCGCTGACTGAGAAGATGTCGCTGGATCCACAGAGCGGTGAGTCTGATTATCTTTGTTTTCTTTCCTTTTCTCCCTCTACTTCAGGTCTCTTATAAGAACTTGCCAAGACTTTTGTTCCTGACACAGTTTTATGGAAGTTTGCAATAAAATTAATGATTGCTTGGTGTTTCAGCCTCTGGAGGGCCTGTGGTGTCTCTAGTGAGCCATGAAGTGCAGTAAAATATCAGCTCTCCCTTCACCCACGGGGCAAGATGGGACACATGTTATTGAGCGAAGTGAATCTGAAAGTGTGTAATTGTTTTTCGTCAGGTTTTAATCAATACTGTGAGGAAAAATGTGTGGTCTGCAAAGCTGCATGTCCTACTTGCATGTTGCGGTATAGCTTTAAATAATTCTAGGGTGCTTCCTGTTAAGTAACATGGCGTGTCCGGACATAGAAAGAAGGTAGTGTAGGCTTCAGTTCTCTTTGAGGTGAGGGAAGAAAATTCTAGGGTATATGTAATAGAGTACACGACACTTTAAAAGTCCAGGGAAATACCTGGAGTTGCTGGATAACATAAATAGACACAACTGATAACAGGCAGCGAGAATCCTATAGGTGGGTAAATGCTTACTTTACAATTTTAAATTAGCAATTTAGGAAAGAAAAAGTTTTTCAGCAAGGGATCAGCCTCATGGGCAGACTCTGGTTCAGTCTCTCACATTTAGGTAAAGACTGGTGTAGTTACCTTCCAGCTGCTCTGGTCTTTATTCCATTTCCCAGAAGCTGGTCTTGATGGTAGATGCTCATCACTTGCTTTTTTCTGTTTGGAATTCAGATGAACTGTAGAAACACTTTTTGTGGTTGTTTTTTTTTTTTTTTTTTTTTTTTTGGTTTTTTTTTTTTTTTTTTTTTTTTTTTTTTTTTTTTTTTTTTTTTTTTTTTTTNCCAATGGGTCTGGCGTAGCTGTAGAGGCTGTGGTCTTCATTGGCAGAACTGCCACAGGACCTCTTCTGATGCCACTCTCTGCAGAAAGAATTGGTTTCACTTGTTTGTTTGTTTTTAAGAAAGACCCACTTAGCTGAATGATGCCAAAGGGATAGACTTTTGGGGTAAGGGAAGGCTCAGACTTAATAACTGTTGAACTTTCCTCTTTTCAGTGTGCTTTGCCTTGCTCTACAAAGGAAGGGCCCTTCATATCCTTGCTTTGTTACACCTGGGATGAGGTTTGTCAGAGAAAGGGCAGAAACTGTGCTGCTGGTTATGAGCCTTTGCCTGCAGCCTTTGAAAGTGACCAGTGTATGATATCCTTGTGCAGGGCTGTCTGGCTCAGCTGGAAAATAACCTTCCCGAACTGTAAGACCCATGCAGACCCTCCATCTGGTTTAAAGAGTTCAACGAGGTTATTTGAGTGAGAAGCTGATTTTAATTGCATAATAATTTGAACATGGGTACAGTGACTTCTATATCACTGGATCTTTAACTGAATGCAACAATAATATAAATTGGCTATGAATATATGTAGGCAGAAATTGGGAGTTTGTGAGATGAGGTTTGAAACAGCCCATAGACTGCTCTCAGGTTCATTCTGACTCCTGTGAAATTTGTTGAGAGCTACTACAACCCCCAAATGTTTTGGGGTTAAATATACACTTAATTTTGACTCTAGGGCTTAACACTAGGGTCGATTGTGCCTTTCCTGCCTCAGGAGTCATTTCAGCCATTCTCTCTCCCTGGCAGCAGCTTCAAGGTCTGCATCGGTCAGTAAAACACAGCTGTTTAGTCCCTGTCCCTCACCTTCAGTCAGATTAACCCCTAGGCTGATCATACTTGAAGTACCTGCTGTCCTATAGGTGAGGACATTGATAATCCTAGCCTTGTTTCTGACAGCACCTTGTTTCATCCTTAGTAATGTTGATCTTGGAGGATCTAACTTTTTTTTCACTCCCAGTGGCCCAATTTCTAATCTCAGTTTTACTTGACTGTAGCTAGATTTCTGGCTAGAACACCTCTCATTACACAGACTCCTTACTGCTCCCTGGCCCAGATAAATGATATGCAGGAAGTTTAGCTTTCCCTCTGCTGGTGCAAACACAAATCCTAGCCACCTCTGAATATCCTAATTCTGCAGTTCTCTGAAGAACCTTGAAGCAAATTCCTAACTGTTCCTTAAGTACAGCTGTTATGACCAGATGAACTGGTGTGTCCCAGAGTTAGTTGTTCCTGTTGGCTGTGTAAGTAATTTTAGGTCTGTGTGCTGTGCATGATTCACTAGGAAATTTAACTCCTCCATTCTAGTCTTATAAAAAGCCCAGCCTCAAAGGCTAACAGTCTTATGTTTTCTTGGCTAGGATTAAGGCAGAAACTATCAATATGCTGTTCACATGTTCTGTATTTTCTGATGTGTATATCCCACAAATAACAGATCTCCAGTTCCACCTATTCAAAACCATTATTGAGTTTCTCCTTAAGGTTAGAGTTAAAGCCATAGTCTAGCGAACATGGTCTGCCTTGTAAATAACTAAAAATCATTTTTTGCCACCTCTGACCCTTATACTACTGCTGTGGATAACAGAGGACTACAACAAATAGTCAACATTAAAGCTAGTTTTCCAGGCTCCTCTGTCTCAAGACCTGGATAGCCATACCCCTATACTTAACCTGGGCATACCTACCTGCCCCAGGGTCAGCTGGAAGTCAACATCTGTATGACAGCAGGTCTTGCATTATTCATTGTTATTCATTTTCAGTCTTTAAAAACTTGGTCAATAAATCTCTTTTCATGCTTATCATCATTTTTTTCCCCAGCCTTAACTTCCCTCTACAAAATCTAAACTGGTTCTTCTCTATGAATCATGTTTTCTAAATCTGTAACTTCGAAAAAAATCAACAAATGCTGGAATAAAGATCATCCTGTTACACAGTGTGCATGGAGTTCAGGCAAACTTTTTACCTGATTGTGAACTGAAAGTTGCTTCAAAAACCTAAGCTGCTATTAGAAGTTACTTTTGTGGGAGGTTAAAAGATTATGAAGAACAGAAATGATCATTTTTCCAAAATGTGAAATGTCATTGATGAATTGTTATCAAATAGATCTGTACTGTTTAACATGGCCATACATAATCTGGAAAAAAGGTGTGACTAGTGGGATAATTGAGTCTGATGAAAAATTACATGATTCTATAAGGTAGTTGTAGCCATAAAGGTTAAGGGAGAAGAAAAATGCATACTGGCTCCTCTGGCTGTACTGAAAGAGGAATGATGGGATAAGGATAACTAATGAGATAATGAGGAAGGATCAACAAGAAAGGAAACAAGGGAGGCATCAATCATTAGAATTGATAAATCAATAGATCAGTTCTGATTAGAGTAGGTAAAGGGAAACCATTTCAAAACAACACTGAAGAAAGTGGGAAGCAAAATTAAATCTACAGAATAAAGAAGAAGGAAAAGTGATTAGGATTTGTTAGGTTGAAAAACCTAGTCACTAGTTGCTGGGAGGATACCTACCAAGTGACTTAGAATAAGGTTTTGTGGTGGGAATGGTAACAGGAGGGATGGATGTGAGAAAGAGAGGTGTGGACCCTCTCTTCTGCAAGCACCTGCATAGGGTGGTTGTCAGGCAGTCAGTGCCATTTGACTTCAGCGCTATGAATTACTACCCAGAAATGTAGCTTTGTCTTTGTGTACATGCTTACATGTGCACACAGCTGTCAGTTTCTGCAAAAGATGGATGTGTATATACACTTTGTTTGTTTTTAAGTAGAGGAAGGAGAGACGCTTCTCTGTAGGACAGAGGCAGGGGGAAGTGCAGCTATTACATGAAGGGTAGGAAAGGACCAGTCCAACTGAAGCACATACTCCCTCCTGGGATCGTGGTGTCCTGAAGTTTTGT
>NDXB01015934.1:2202-14816 GCA_002631895.1 Agapornis roseicollis
TTTTTTTTTTTTTTGTTTTGTTTTTTTGGGGAGGGGGAGGGGAGCGGGGAGGAAGGGGGAAGCTGTAAATGGCATCTGTTTTGAAAAAGTTGGGCTTTTTGTCTTGAAAGTCTTGGGTTGCTATTGGTTTTATATTCTCTCTGTTATAATGCCGACAAGCAGATTTTCAGGAAAGTAAAAACAGGTCATGCAACTGATGTGTATGTGTGCATGTGTGCTACTACAAAATAAAGCTACTTTCTCATTTTTTTTTTTCATCTTTCTCTAGGCTAAGGATCTGCTGTTAAATCTTGCTCTATACAACACATGAATTCCCAGGAAAATTCATTGCCATTTAAAAGATGGAATATTAATCGCAAGAAATAATAATAAGAAATAAAAGGCAGAGATTATGATACATTTCCTCTTTTTACCCTGGTAACTAACGATAGTCCCTTCTGAGCTTCTATCAAGGCCTACTGTGTTATATTTCTTTCAGTAGGTCCATACTGACAGGATTGCACATAATAATTAAGGTTTTGCAATAGGCAAAGCGAATATTACTATTTCTGTGGAACTTTGTTTTTCTAATCCAAGGACTCTGGAAATTGAAAATGAAATACCAATCAGTGGCTACAACTTGTGGCATATATGGGACTGTGTATTAAATCATCATCCTAAAATGTTTTGTGCCATTTGTCACTATTACCTTCTAATGAATATTAATTCAGCCACTCAATTTTGTAAGGAAAAGAAACACTCATCATAGACATAATTCATGTGCACATAGAGGCAAAAGCTCAAAGCCCTGACAGAGCCAAATTAAAAACACCAGAAAGGATAATTTAACCAGAACAGCAACTGTACCAGGTGAGTAGAAAGGGAGGGAAATATTATCCTGAGCTTTAATCCATCTACAATTTGCTGCACCTTATTTAAAGATACAAGTGTGCACAAGGTATGCTGTTATTTACAAAAGTTCTTATCTATGACTTCTCAATGTGTTTTAGTGTTTTTGAATATTGGGCAAAAGAATCCCAGATATGCTTGCATAAAGGAGTCATGCAGTTAGGGAAAGATATTCAGTGACACTGCAGCACGTGCTACTTTGGTGAAAGCAATAGCTGATTAAGGAAACTACTAACTTAATATAGGGATATGCCATTGTACAACACTGTTTTAAATCTAACCCTTTGGTAATGGCTGAGAACTACTGGCAGCTTCTGGCCATTGAGGTGGTGTCCATGAACTGAGATGTCCTTAATTAAGTTTTTGATGCAGATTTCAGAGTTGCAAAGAACAGCAGAACGACTGGCTGTAGCCAGAAATTTCCTGTCAGAAACCTCAGAGAATGGGGAAGAAGTCAGAAATTAGGCTACTAGTCTTACACTTGAGCTGGATGTTTTTCCTTTGTGTATCGTGCCTTCTTCAGCTGATTGTATTTCTTTGCTTCAGTTCTTGACTTAAAGCTTGCCCATATTAATGTTTCTTCACTTGAAAAGGATTCACTGACTGTTTTTTGTGGTCTAAGCCACTGTAATTTCTTTTGTGGGTGTCTAGGTGTCTAGGTGTCATCATGTCTAGATGAGAGAGTTTCTCAGGTCAGGAGGCAATTACACATGTAGCTATCATACCTAAAAAAAGAAAAGAAGACATTGTTTTCCAAGACATCTCTGCATCACCAGTTTGGCAAACCCAAACAGGTGCCTATGTTCTTGAAAATGTGGGCTTGGGTTAGTTTACATCAGTTTTTATTTACTACTTTTGCTTAATAATTAGTACAATTAGAGGGTAATATAAAACACTTGGAGACTGGACGGAGATTTTCAATGATTGAATTTTGGCTCAGAAGTCATTGACAAGTTTCAACCATGTAACTCACCTGCCTTTTTGCATCATTCTATGCCTTAAAAATGTGAAAATGCTCTAACTTGCATTTCTTGTAGCTGGATATTAGTGGAACTACAAATAGAGTAGTTTTCTGTATGTTGTGATCTCTACTCATATTAAAGACCCTAATCTTAACAGCCTCTTATAGAAGTTGTCAGAGGTCAGAGTCGTGTAACTTCTGAATCTTCAGAGTTTTGCCATTAATTTTAATTCTTGCAATGTTCAAGCTTTGGTTAATGGCTTTATGTGATTTTTTTTTTTTTTTTTTTTTCTGGTGTTAAAGAAGTTAACTACACATTNAGAGGTCAGAGTCGTGTAACTTCTGAATCTTCAGAGTTTTGCCATTAATTTTAATTCTTGCAATGTTCAAGCTTTGGTTAATGGCTTTATGTGATTTTTTTTTTTTTTCTTTCCTGGTGATAAAGAAGTTAACTACACATTAACAAAATGCATCCTTAGTTGTCAGGCTGAGAATGACTGTCTTGGCAAACTGGATATAAAGTATTAAAATCAAATCACTTAGGAAACCTGGGAGCAACATCTCATTTGTACCCTTCCTGTCACAGTTGCTGAGAAAAGGTTTTGCAGCTGCATGTTTGCTATCCAGGACAGAAGGAAAGGCCAGTGAAAGACTTACGGAGATCTGTCAGTGAGATGTTTCTTCTTACATCCTTTAGTTATGCTGTATAAATTATGATTTTAGATTTCCTGAACTTATTTTTTATTTGTTCTGGATATGGAATATATTTGATTCATATGGTAATTGATATGTATAATTTTGGGAATTTTCTGTCTTCGTGGTACTTAATATTCCAAAAAGGAGATTTGAGGAAGTTTGTCAAGTGCTTTTTGGATTTCATTAGCTTTGAGGACGTGAAGAGGCAGTTGTCTTCTACAGTTCTGATGTACTCTTGAGGGTGAATTATTGGCACGTGTCTACATTCACTAGCCTTTTCATGTCTCAGCATTGCACCTATGTTTCCTCTTTGTTATAGAGTTTTGCTTTACAAAAGACTTCCGTACAAGACAGAGCCACCTTTCCAGTTCTGCAGTAACTGCAAAGCCTTTGTTAGAATATTCTGATAATGATTTGAAGCTGATACAGCTGGGAGAGATTTCTTTCCTCCAGATTTCTAGAGAAATCACTCCACTAGGGAGAGATTTCTTTTCTTTTCCTTCTCTGAACAGCTCTTTCAGGGTGAGTAAAGTGGTACAGAAACTGCTTTTTTTCTATTTTTCCCTTGATGTGTTGCTTTTTATCACTTCTGTGTTTTCAGTAGTTTGTTTACAGTCTGTTCTTTCAATTTCTTCCTGATTTATATTATCATTAAATTAATTAGAGTGGCTATTCCTTATTTCCTCAGAATCTGATGCTGAGTGGTGTTTGTTGAGGTCTTCTCCAAAATGCTCTGCTTTATCTGCTCTTTTGACAGGGTGAGGTTTGAGGCTTTTCAGTTGTACCCATTCGTAAGTATTTTTTCTTGTTATTCTTTCAGGGCTTTTGACCGGTCCATTCCTGGATTTTTAGTTTCCACCTGGAGTTTCACTCTTTCCACAACACTCTGCTTTCCAATCATAACAGTGTTCAGTTTCTGTTTCAGGTGTAACTCCATTTATCTCTTCTTTCACAGACTCCTTAAATTTGCTGCTTGCTCATACTTGCCTTCTCTTTTGTTTGATCGTTGCTTGGTCTCAGCATAGGCATTTATCCTGTCACATTTTTGCTTCCCAGTCTCTTGGCTTATTTAATTCTTGCTTTGCCTTTGTTGGTGTCCAGCCTTGACTGCAACAGTTTAAGTCACAGTGGCTCTGAACCCTTCGCATTTTTATCCAGTTCCACTGTGTTTTACATTTCCTTTCACTAACAGTATCTTGAATCTCTTTCTCTATTTAAAGGAGAAATCTCTGTGTACTGTGAATTCTGTGTTACTTCTTTTTCTTGTTTTATTTATTTATTTTCATTTACATTTTTACTTCATTTTAGCTGCTTGGTGTTTCCTGTCATTTTGCACAGAAGACCAGATTGGGGAAATAGTACAACTGTGGTTCATATGACCAGACATTTTGGTGTGTGTTAAATTCTGAGACACTTATTTTTTTCTTTAATGAGAAGAGAGTACCTTCAACTCTACAGTTTGGGTATAAAGCACAAATTATTAGTTCTATAATTTCTGCAATTGATTCAAAGCCACTGTCACTTGTTCAGTATTTTTGTGTCTGCTACTCCCATGCCAGAGGTGATTTAGAAACTTTTCTTTGTCCACACTTTGAACATAAAGGAGCCTTTTGATAAGGAACATTTTTGAAATCTTGTGTTTATCATGTATATTCACAAGTTTGCAGTTGGTAGGTGACTTTTTTCCACATCTTGTCATAAAGATTGCTTCTCCAGTGCATGTTGCTTGTCTCTGTAGGGCAGGGTTAATACAGCATTTCCTCTCTTACATCTGACCATCAGCTTTGATTTCAGGTCATTAGTTGTTCATCTTTCTTGTGATGACTCTTTTCTGATTTTGGAAGCCTCTTTTTCACAATCAGCAATTCTGAGGCTGTGTATTTCTTTCCCAGCAGGCACAAATGCTTTCCAGGTCCTGATTTTTGGAACTGCATCTGCAAGAAGTGGTTAAGGACCACTTACTTCTATTTTGTGAGAAAAATCAGTAACACACTGAGCATTGTGCCCACTTGGTCACTGTCTCCAAACTTGGCATCTCAGCTGTGGGAATGTGCCCTGGGCAGGCCAGGGCTGCCTGCTCTTTTGATGGTCTTGCTGCTTTGGCTTGCACATACTGGGGTCAGACTGAGCACTTAATTTATCCCCTTGTTCAATATTTTATCAAGTAGCCACATTTCTCCATTGATAATAATGCCTGTATTTGCAATTTACAACTTCAAAGGACTAAAGAACTGGACTCAGACTTGAAGCACACATGTATATTTAAGGACCTTTTTTTCCTAGGGAAAGATGACCTGGGAAATTCTTGAAGTTGATGCTTCATTGCAGATTTCTGAGAATATGAAACAAGATTTGACATGAAAACGTATTTGTGATGGTAACTTAAAAAAGCCTCTTGCAAGCACAATAATGTTGTAAATAGGTTGCCTAAGCATCTAGAGACATTTAGAATGGTATATTACCATTTCTGTTCTGTTTTGGTTTGACCTTTTTGTAATATCTTTTGTGGTCTGATTCATACCATACAGAAAAAAATTAATGAATGTTGAATATCCTTGTTTTTCCTGTCATGTAATCCTTACCTTTTTTCTAGACAAACAGTAGTCAAATCTGTTCAAATTTAAACAGGGGGAGTTTAGGTTCAGTGTAAGGAAGAAGTTCTTTACTGTGAGGATGGTGAGGCACTGAACAGGTCACCCAGGGAAGTTGTGAATGCTACATCCTTGAGGGTGTTTGAGGCCAGGTTGGAAAAAGCCTTGGGTGGCATGGTTTAGTATGAGGCATCCCTGATCATGGCAGGGAGGTTGGAACTAGATGATTTAAAGGTTCCTTCCAACAATAACTACTTTATGATTCTATGAAATCAATTGTAGTCACTGATGCAGAAATAGATTTCTCTCTGTATCAACATGATTTTGCTGTGAACTGTGTAATTCTATCAATTTGGATTCTTATTCACTGTCTTCTTTTTTGGAAATGCTTAGAATCTTATTAAATAACAGGAATAATAATAAGAATAGTAATTATATTCTCTAGGATAAAGTAATTACCGAAGAATTGTGCATTAGCCATGGCACTTATTGTGTTTGAGGTTTAGAAAGGAAAATGGAGACTTACAATTATTAGTTAAATTATTTATGTGATTATAAATAAATAACAAAATATCTACACATTGGAGCAGCACAGGATAAAAGAATTTTAGAACAAAATGGATCTGTCATAGCCATTTGGATGCTAATAATCAGCTCCAGTTTATGCAGTTGTGTTGAATGGCTGACTTTTACAGTGTCTGGACTCTGTAAACTCACCAAAGAAATTAAAAATACATTGAGCTTCTGTAATTTTTAATTTCTATCTAACTACTATTTCCACAGGCATTTCAATTATTGGTTTATATGGAGACAAGGAATCATAACACATGTATGTAAGCTGCAGCTTCCCTTTCAGATCCATCTAACTGAAATTTTATTCTGGCTACATGTAAATCTCCTCTGGAGATTTTCATGGGAAATGTGCTACTATGAATGACTTTTTGTAAATGTCTCCTTAAAAATTAATTGGCAAGTCTAGATAGGAGTTCAGGATGATAGGGGAAACTGAGCCTCAAGCACAACTTTTTTTGTGAAGACTTGTGATAGAGACAGAAGCCTAAGCCTAAGCCTAAGCCTAAGCCTAAGCCTTTAGAAGATACTTATCCTTTATTCTTCCCTATAGACTATTTGTGGAGTCATTCACAGACATTAATAGGCACCATTTTTAATTTGCCTTAAGAGTTTCTGTAAGTGGGTGGGTAACAGATGCATAGTAGAATTGCTTTCCTCTGTTGGTATAGACACACATGAGCCAAAATAAAGCTATGAAGAAAGCAAGAGCTGGGAAAACAGCTGCTGCTTAGAAATTCATGACCCTGTTGGTAAGGGAGACCACCTGAATGTGTATTAAAGGATCTGGTTGTTCTTCCTATAATTCAAATGCCAAAAGTGAATTTAAGAACTCAGATTGCCTTCATGATAAAGGAAGTCAATATCAAGCTTGTTCTCCTTTTTCTGGTGTCTGACACCACTCATTTGCTGCTGGCATTTCCATCATTCTATTGCCCATCTCTCTGTTTTCCCTTATTTACATTTAGTTCTTTCCTCTCAGAAAAGTTCTTTCCCTGAAGCCCTCTGAAATTACTTTTTCTGAAGGAATCACATCCTTTTAAAGAAGAGAAGCACACAAAAAACTCTAGGTGTGTCAATTAATTTAAAAAAAAAAAAAAGGATGTTTTCTATTGAATTTCCTCTCTATTTCCGGCCTTCTTAAATTTCCTGTTGTTTGTTTTCTTCCTTCTTTTTTTTTAACTATTGTTTTTTTCTTAAGTTGCTTGTATTTACCTTGAGTAGACATCTGGGAATGCACAATGAAATGCATGCTGCTAAGAACAAATGCAACTGAGGCATTCATAAAGGAAGTCGCAGTAATAGTTAACTGGCTATATTTCCCTGCCTAGTGCTATCAGGCCTAATGCTTCAGAGGCTCTGATGCCCTTTTCATTCCATGGTGTGTACTCCGTTTCACATTCTCTTTAGTATTCACCAGCAGTCAAGGCATGAGGCATCTGAAGAGTACTGTCTTCTGCACAGCGAGGAGTAGATTTCAAATTAGATCTTAAATGTATTCTTGTTAAATAATGTCCCATAATGTATGAATAATAATTAGAAAACAAACCAGTCAGGAATTATTAGATTCAATCTTAAATCATAATAAAGATCATCCCTGGGCTGGTCTTGTTGCCAGCAGATTTAGCTGCAAATTTACACAGCAATACCACTACATTTTCTGCTTTGTAAATCTTGCTAACGGGTAATGGGGATTGTCAACTCCTGAGAAGCCACAAGAGCTAAATCTAGGGCTCAACAAATTTATCTAAACAGATATACATCAGTGAAAGCGCTTGCTGAGTGGGTATTCTATTGCCATTGATACGAAAAAGATACCAGTCAGACAGATTTTACCTTCAAAAGGCAGCATTTGGGCCAGAAGCAAGAAAAAAATAAACTGTTTTGAAGGAATAAGTTAATCATAAAACTCCTTGCAATGGCAAGACAGAGTCAGGGTTTGGTTAACTGGGCTGGTCTGGGTGAATGAAGTCTAAATAGGTGAGATTCCTTTGTTCTGTGAACATTAAAAAAAAAAAAAGAAAAAAAGGAGAACCAAATCCTGATGCGTGGCCTATGTATCTGCAGAGCATTAATAGGTGAAACAGGCTGAAAAAAAATTCTCAGTGAGCAGGTGCAAATTAGCGAAAAGCCTGAAGCAAAATACAGCTGCGTTTCTCCCTGCTGCTAGATTATTTTGTGTTAATCTCTCTTTCTCTCACTCTTGCATCCTGTAAAAACAACAAACAAGTTTTAGGTACTACAGCAAGTAAAATCAGCTAATGGTATTTATCACCCTTCTTTTAATGTTTCTCTAAAAACTATCTCAAAACATACATGCAAAAAAAAAAAAATTAAATGAAAAAAGAACTCCAAAGAAACAGGCAAAGATTAAGTCATAAAATTATCCTTGCTTCCCTAAACGGTTTACACAGAAATTAAAAACACCTGATTGTAGCTCAGCAACTTTGAAAATACAAGTTAATTAGATACTTCTACACGTGCTTAGAGAACAGAATTTAGGCAGCCATTTATTAAAGACATTTGTTCATACTCATTCCACTTGAGCTTGCTGCAGTTATGGATGATAAACTACTAATGTGTGATGGTTCTTATTATGGGTTTCTTTCAAGCTCCTGTTCAGATAGTAAATGCTAGTTGGAAACAATGGTTTTAGGTACTTACTGAAGCCTGACAGAACCCCTCAAGATAAGTACTAAGTTGTTTCTTTTGTGAAGGTACGTTCCTTTTTCTTTTTAATTGTGATAACTTTTGAATTTCTCAGTTTAGAATTTCAGCAGAACCCTGGAAATGCAGTGGTAGATGAAATGAAACAAAGTATAAGAGGGGGAAAAAAAGTGGTTTCCAGTGGTTTTTTGATTCTTACATTCTGGAATAAATCCATATATTCTTATATCCAAACAGCATTCTATTTTGATGGTCCATCTCTGCTAATGACTGGAGCTAAATATTTTACAGTAAGTTTATGAAATTATAATTTATATGTAAATTATAATATTTTTATATAATTATAACTCAAGGCTTCACTGCTCACTTTAAAGATCCCTTGCTAGTCTCTTCATTTAATGGTATACCTCTGTAATGACGTGTGTTTTTTTCTGAACTTTCTCTGGAGTAATGAAAGCAAAGGTCAGACACTTTCTGAAGGTATCTCCCCATACCATCTTCAAAATTCTGTTTTAATTTGAAGCTATATCAATCTACCTCCATGTGCAGGTGGGGGAAGTCTACCTGGGGTCAGATAGGTAGGGTTTTTCACCTGAATGGTCAAGGCTGTGTGAGAAATTCATAGTGGCTGCAGGATGTCAAGTAAATTTGGAACATAGTTGTGTTACAAGGGGAAGAGACACTTTCATACCTTAGCTGGCATTTTGTGTTCAGCTGTCTGAGCAAGAAAAGGAATTTTTTTATCCATGAAGGCCTTAGTTAAGGTACAAAGCTGAAATAAAAATAAACAGCAACACTTTTTTTGCAGTGATCCTGGATGTTGTTGCTTATCCCTGACATATTATATGTTAAGCTTCACAGAATTTTCTTTCATCATTATCTCTTTTTGCATAGACACATGAGTTTCTACTATCTGCCAGTGCTTTTTTTGGTTCCCTCCTCCTTGCCTTCCCTTGCCTTAACAAAGGAACTCAGCTTGCAGTTTAGAGACTACAGAACCCTCTCTTGGAGACGTGAGTTTAAAACATTTTTCCAAGCACTTTTACTTGTCTGTATCAAATTGCAGTTAAGACAATTTTTGTTAACCATAAATTCTCACACACTGAAAATCTATGCTTGGTTTTAAGCTAGCTGGCTCCGCTGCCAGTTGAAGGGCATAGTACTTGTACCTTTCCTTAGAGCATTGACATGTTTTGAAATTGCTTCACATCTGTGCATATTACATCCTGCCATTGGTGTATCTGGGAAACTTTATGTTCATTATACAACAGTTTTATTTCCCCTCTGTTTTTTCTTCAACTTCCTTACTCCTTTGAAGCAAAGAACATAGCCCCAGCACCCAAAGAAGTGCAGCAAAAGGAACAAAAATATAGCTTACTCTATTCCCTGGCTTTCTGCCAGATCAACTCTCATCCATCCTCCTTCATCCAGCAGAAACTTCATACTGCATCCTGTATCCAATTTGTCAGAAAAGCAGTTTTGCACACTTGCCTGACCTGGAGTAAATTTGTATTGCTGAAAATCCCACAGTTATGCTGACCCAGTACTAATGACTGTGAAACTACATCCTTGAGCAGCCTCTACCATGCATTGTCTCTTGTTTGCATTCCAATTCCAACCATGGAATTTTCTCACAGCCATGGAAATCCTTCCATGATGTGACTGAGGCTAGGAAGCTAACATCCAAATTGCTACATGGTATTTTTCTCAGGTCAGTGTAAATTTGGAATAGCTATGCTCATGTCAACAGAATCAAGCACAGAATAAACTTCTTGTACTCCACAAATCCTGAAAAGGTCATGGTTCTGTACTTAGAAATGGTAGATGCAAATCCTACTAGTTGTACCTTGCTAAAATTCCCGTAATTAAGCAGGACGAATTTTTTCAATATAAGGTTGATCCACAAAGTACGAATTCTAGGATGGTATTATGAATTTTGATTTTGAAATTCAATCTAAGAAAGTAAGCTATTGTGGTTCTCTACTAAACAAGTCAATGAAATAAAGATACCTGTTGAAAGCTGTGTTTCAGGATAAGGGATGTCTTATATTCCTCAGTGTAATGTGACAATCTTTTATCATAAGGGTCAAATTAAGCATGTCCTGCAATAAATTTTAAGCTACTGGTCTTCACCTTGCTGTTTTCATTTTATTACCAGCAGCTAATCTGAACATATCACACCTGGGTGCAAAAAGACTGGCACAATGGTTCTGCAGTAGTGGTTTTGCTGAACCGGGAAAAAATAGCCAGGAGGTGAGAAATGTTTACCTGGTCTCATAGAGCACTGCCAACTTCTGTTGTCAATCTCCATCTCACTCCAGTCAGTTCATGTTTTCTGACAGCCTTATTGATGCTGAACAGTAGTGATTCCTGAAGACCTCGTAACAGACCCAACAGAGCAGTGAAAGCAAGTAAAACAAAATGTCTGTATTAAAACAAGTCATGAGTGCAAACAGCAAATGTGCAAGTGGCGGCAGAAAGCACGAAAGGCAGAAAGCACAGGTAATCATGGCCAGCATTCACCTAACCTGTCTTTTCAAAGATAGTCCAACGCAAGGTGCCTAGAGTGGGCGTAATAGCTCATCAAGAGGGAGCTTGCGGGTTGCTCTGTGAGCCTACTCATTAACATATATGAATAGCCAGAGAAATTTGGTGTATAATCATTTCCTTCCATATCAGTGAAAGACCTCAGTAGAAGGTCTGCTGAACACCAACACTGGTAGAAAGGAGCAAACAGACTGCTGAACTAAGAGCAGGTAAGGAAAGGAAGTGAAATCTTCCTGGTAGTAGTGAACATCAGTGAAGCTTGCCCCAAAAGACAGGAGGTACAAGAGCTGCATGGATTAAGAAAATACAGAAGAACCTTAAGCCACCTCAGGAGAATGTAATTCACTCATTTAACTTAAAGAATAATGACAACAGGAGGTGGCAAAAAGAAATCCACAAGCAAATAAAATCTTTCAACCAGAAGTCACCAGTGGCACTACCAATGAATCAGAAACACTTTGTGGAAAACACCGGGCAGAAATCCAGCTTGAAGATCTACTGAAGCTTTGAGAGAGCAGTCTTTGCAGAGAATATTTAATAAATCTTTCTCCCCATATCTTGCCTCTCCTTCCTGATCCATCCTTAGTTGTCCCTAGCTATAAATTTGTGGGGTTGTTCTGCAAACTGCATCATGGAAAGTATGTTTTCAAAACTACTTCCCTTTTTGGAAAGTACTCTCTTGTGGAATCACCTCCTGAGACAGCTCTCAAATTATCTAGGTCATATTTCCCACTACTTAATAATTTCAGAAATGAAAAGTATTTATCTCACTACAAGTAATTAAACAGAAACTTTCCTTCACAGCCTTCACTATGAAGATCTAAGTATGTTAGTGTCACTGTGATGCTGATTTTTACTGCTGGTGTTTCCAAAACTTTCAGATTTGAGTCATCTAGGGCAACGTTTTAATGCAATAACAGGAGACAAGGAAAGACTAGACTGCACCTTGTGAGAGGCTTTTAGGCTTGAAACACAGGCTCGATCTTACTGCAGAATGCCTTGAAAGCAACAGGTCATTGACTATTTAGACATTGGATTGTTAGGCATGGATAGAAAAAGGGATTTAGATTCCAAATGAAATATAGTTAGGTGAATCATGAAACACATTGATAAAACGATAAGCAGTGATGCACATGACCCCTGGAGGTTGTCTAAAAGCAGGTGCAGGTATAGCACGGCTCTCAGGGCTGTGTACATTTGAGTTTTGACTACCTCTAACAGTCGAGATGCCCAACCTTTCTGGGCAAGTTTCTCCCATGTTTGATAACCCACTTTTTAAATTCCTTATATCTACTGGAATTCCCTATATCTCAACTTGAATCTGTGGCATTTTGTTATGCCTTCATGTTCTTACACCTTTTTTGTAATCTGCCATCAGATAGTTTGAAACAGGGACAAGATCTTCCCTTCAACTTCTCTTTCTCAGGTTGAACCACCCCAACTCCCTTGGGTTCTTCCTGTATGTCCCACATGTCCCAAAACCTATTTCCTCTACATTCCTACAATCCAAAGCATCAGGAGATGTTTCTGTATATCACCCTCATTAGTCTACATTCCTCTCCCTGTTACCCTCATATTAGTCAAATAATTACCTGAAAATCTTGCATAATCCTTGATTACTTTTTATTTTTTTTTTCTGGTTTAAGAATTTTTTTTTTTTTTTTTTATTCTAAACCCCATAATAGTAAAATAAG